>WNWK01013445.1:0-12500 GCA_009830355.1 Cherax destructor
GTATCTAGCTCGCTTAGCAGCCTCTTCACTTCCTCCTCAGTTGTATGTATTGTGTCCAGCACCTGATGGTGTACCCTACCTCTCCGCCTTTCTGGAGGCCCTTCTGTCTCCTCTGTGAACACTTCTTTGAATCTCATGTTGAGCTTCTCACATACTTCCGGTCATTTCTTGTGATCTCTCCTCCTTCCTTCCTCAGCCTGATCACCTGGTCCTTGACTGTTGTTCTCCTCCTGATGTGGCTGTACAACAGCTTTGGGTCAGATTTGGCTTTCGCTGCTATGTCATTCTCGTATTGTCTTTGTGTGTGTTAGTTAGTTAGTCAGTTAGTTACCATTTTGTCCTAGGCACATGTCCATTAGACACTAGACCAGTTGTATGTATGTGTGTGTGTGTGTGTAACGAAACACTTCGAAATGTTTCGGCCCCGCCGGGAATTGAACCCGGGCCCTCCGTGCGTGAAGCAAGAGCGCTAGCCACCACCTATATGTGCTCACCAAAATGTGGTTGCAGGGATCGAGTCACAGCTCCTGGCCTCGGATCTTCGCTATTTGTTACTGGGTCACTCTCTCCCCGCTCCAAGAGCCTTATCATACCTCTTCTTAAAGCTATGTATGGATCCTGCCTCCACTACCTCACTCTCCACATTATTCCACTTCCTGACAACTCTAAGGCTAAAGAAATACTCCCTAACATTTCTATAGCTCATCTGATTTTTCAACTTCCAGTTAAGGCTCCTTGTTCCTGGGTCCCATCTCTGAAACATTCTAGCCCTGTCCAACTCGTCAATTCCTCTCAGAATTTTATAAGTCGTTATCATGTCCCTCCCTCTCCCTCGTATCCTCTAGTTTCATCAGGTTTAAGGCTCTTAACCTCTCCTCATAAGACATACCCCTTAGCTCCTGGACTGGTCTTGTTGCAAACTTTTGCACTTTCTCCAGTTTCTTGAAATGATTGACCAGGTGTGGGTCTGGTGCTGCATACTCCAATATGGGCCTGACGTACACGGTGTAGTGTCATGAATGACTCTTTACTCAGACGTCGAAATGCTATTCTCAGGTTTGCCAGGCGCCTATACGTTGCAGCGGTTATTTGGTTGATGTGCGTCTCAGATGTGTTCGGTAAAATGTTCACCTCAAGATCCTTTTCCTTAAGTGAGGTTTGCAACCTTTGATCCCCTAGCCTGTACTCCGTCTGCGGTCTTCCTTGTCCTTCCCCAAGCTTCATGACTTTGCACTTGCTGGAGTTAAATTCCAGGAGCCATTTTTTGATCCCCTTGTAATCTTACTTGAGCCACATCCGCTTGTATTCTCCTAATTATTTTCACATCGTCAGCGAACATGGGCGGCTCTAAATCTATTCCTTTAATCATATCATTCATATATACAAAAAATTGCACTGGACCCAGGATTGACCCTTGTGGAACCCCACTCAACACATGCACCCACTCTGACATCTCATCTCCTACCAACACTCATTGTTTCCTGATCCGTGCTGATTTTCATGTATTACCCCAGTCTTTTCTATGTGCTCCAACATTCTTCTGATAATCTTCTCCATAATTTTACATACAGTACATACCAGCTACACTACTCTGTAGTTTAATGCTGCCTGTTTGTCTCCTTTCTTAGAATTTGAGCTACATTTGCCGTTTTCCACACCTTATTTCGATAGATTTATTGAAGATTGCTGCTAGCAGCACACACAGATCCTCTGCTCCCTCTCTCAGGACCCATGGAGAGATGTTATCTGCAAACCTCACTCAAGGAAAAAGATCTGGGGGTGAGTATTACACCGAGCACATCTCCTGAAGCTCACATCAACTAAATGACTGCTGTAGCATTTGGGCGATTAGCAAACCTAAGAATAGCGCTCCGGCACCTCAATAAGAAATCATTCAGAACTCTGTACACAGTGTATGTCAGGCCCATTCATGAGTATGCAGCACCAGTCTGGAACCCACACCTAGTCAAGCACGTCAAGAAATTAGAGAAAAAGCAGAGGAGAGACTAAGGGAAATTGACATGACGACACTGGAGGACAGGAGGGACATGGGGAACATGATAACATATAAAATACTGAGAGGAATCGACAAGGTGGACAGAGATAAGATGTTCCAGAGATGGGACACAGCGACAAGGGGTCACAGTTGGAAATTGAAGACTCAGATGAGTCAAACAGATGTTAGGAAGTATTTCTTCAGTCACAGAGTTGTCAGGCAGTGGAATAGTCTGGAAAGTGAGGTGTTGGAGGCAGGATTCATACATAGCTTTAAGAAGAGGTATGATAAAGCTCACAGAGCAGGGAGTGAGTGACCTAGTTAGTAGCACCCAATGAAGAGGCGGGGCTAGAAGCTATGAATCGACCCCTGCAACCACAATTTGGTGAGTACACACACACACACACACACACACACACACACCTCTTTGAGATTCAAAGAGGTGTTCACAGAGGAGATAGAAGGGCCTCCAGAAAGGAGGAGAGGTAGGGTACACCATCAAGTGCTGGACACAATACACACAACTGAGGAGGAAGTGAAGAGTCTACTAAGCGAGCTGGATACCTCAAAGGCGATGGGGCCGGATAACATTTCTCCATGGGTCCTGAAAGAGGGAGAAGAGGAGCTATGTGTACCCCTAACAACAATCTTCAACACGTCTATCAAAACAGGGCAACTACCTGAGGTGTGGAAGACAGCAAATGTAGTTTCAATCTTTAAAAAAGATGACAAGAACGTAGCACTAAACTACAGACCAGTGTAACTGACATGTATAGCATGCAAGGTCATGGAGAAGATTATCAGGAGAAGAGTGGTTGAGCACCTAGAAAGGAATGAGCTTATCAACGACAGCCAACACGGTTTCAGGGACGGGAAATCCTGTGTCACAAACCTACTGGAGTTCTACGACAGGGTGATAGCAGTAAGACAAGAGAGAGACGGGTGGGTAGATTGCATATTCCTGGACTGTAAGAAGGCGTTTGACACAGTTCCACACAAGAGATTAGTGCAGAAGCTGGAGGACCAGGCAGTAGTAACAGGGAAGGCACTACAATGGATCAGGGAATACCTGTCAGGAAGACAGCAGCGAGTCATGGTACGTGGCGAGGTGTCAGAGTGGGCGCCGGTGACGAGTGGGGTTCCACAGGGGTCAGTCCTGGGACCGGTGCTGTTTCTGGTATTTGTGAACGACATGACTGAAGGAATAGACTCCGAAGTGTCCCTGTTTGCAGATGATGTGAAGTTGATGAAAAGAATTCAATCGGACGAGGACCAGGCAGAACTACAAAGGGATCTGGACCGGCTGCAAGCCTGGTCCAGCAATTGGCTCCTGGAGTTCAACCCCACCAAGTGCAAAGTCATGAAGATTGGGGAAGGGCAAAGAAGACCGCATACGGAGTACAGTCTAGGGGGCCAGAGACTGCAAACCTCAAGCAAGGAAAAAGATCTTGGTGTGAGTATAACACCAGGCACGTCTCCTGAGGCGCACATCAACCAAATAACTGCTGCAGCATATGGGCGCCTAGCTAACCTAAGAACAGCATTCCGACATCTTAATAAAGAATCGTTCAGGACTCTGTACACTGTGTACGTGTACTGGAGTATGCAGCACCAGTTTCGAACCCACATCTAGCCAAGCACGTAAAGAAGCTAGAGAAAGTGCAAAGGTTTGCAACAAGACTAGTCCCGGAGCTAAGGGGTATGTCCTACGAGGAGAGGTTAAGGGAAATCGACCTGACGACACTGGAGGACAGGAGAGATAGGGGAGACATGATAACGACATATAAGATACTGAGAGGAATTGACAAGGTGGACAGAGACAGAATGTTCCAGAGATGGGACACAGCAACAAGGGGACACAGTTGGAAGTTGAAGACTCAAATGAATCACAGGGATGTTAGGAAGTATTTCTTCAGTCACAGAGTGGTCGGGAAGTGGAATAGCTTGGGAAGCGATGTAGTGGAGGCAGGTTCCATACATAGCTTTAAGGAGAGGTATGATAAAGCTCATGGAGCAGGGAGCGTGACCCAGTAGCGGCCAGTGAAAAGGCGGGGCCAGGAGCTGAGTCTCGACCCCTGCAACCACAATTAGGTGAGTACAATTAGGTGAGTACACAGTTACCGTTGTTTACACACGTGAGGAACACCATTGTTTACACTGACGATGGCAACGGAAGATGAGAGAAACATCCTTTCCCAATTACTAATTAATTGCATAATTAACTATTAAAAGTGGAATAATCAAATGAAGGAAGGAGGGAGGGAGAGAGGGAGGAGGGGAGAAAGAAGGGGGAGGGAGGGAGGGAGAGAGAGAGAGGGAAGGGAGGGAGGGAGAGAGGTTTGGTGCATTGGGTTATAAGGGTGTCGACTACACGAAGGTCATTAAGGCTGCATGTCACCTCAACACCAGTCAACAATTTTTAAAGTCAAGATTCAATGTATGTACACTGAGAGGTACACACCTGTCAGTGTACACTGTGGGGTACACACCTGTTATTGTACACTGTGGGGCACACACCTGTCAGTGTATGTACACTCTGAAGTACACACCTGTCAGTGTATGTACACTGTGAGGTACACACCTGTCAGTGTACACTGTGGGGTACACGCCTGTCAGTGTATGTACACTGAAGTACACACTTGTCAGTGTATGTACACTGAAGTACACACCTGTCAGTGTAAGAACACTGAGAGGTACACACCTGTCAGTGTACACTGAGGTGCACACCTGTCATTGTACACTGTGAGGTACACACCTGTCAGTGTATGTACACTCTGAAGTACACACCTGTCAGTGTATGTACACTGTGAGGTACACACCTGTCAGTGTACACTGTGGGGTACATGCCTGTCAGTGTATGTACACTGAAGTACACACCTGTCAGTGTATGTACACTGAAGTACACACCTGTCAGTGTATGAACACTGAGAGGTACACACCTGTCAGTGTACACTGATGTACACACCTGTCATTGTACACTGTGAGGTACACACCTGTCAGTGTATGTACACTCTGAAGTACACACCTGTCAGTGTATGTGCACTGTGAGGTACACACCTGCCAGAGTATGTACACTGTGAGGTACACACCTGTCAGTGTATGTACACTGTGAGGTACACACCTGTCAGTGTATGTACACTCTGAAGTACACACCTGTCAGTGTACACACACCTCTCAGTGTACATACACACCTATCAGTGTACACACCTCTCAGTGTACTTACACAGATGGAGGGAGGTGTGGGTAGTATTGCAGGACTGCCAGATGCCACCATGCAATTCTTCAGTAGATAGATTACAAATTCCAAGGATGTGGGTGGTGGGGGAGGATGGTGGAGAGGGAGGAAGAGGGTGTTGAAGATAGTTGGGGAGGTTGTGTATGTACTCACCTATTTGTAGTTGCAGGGGTCGAGTCACGGTTTCTGGCCCCGCTTCTTCGCTGGTCACTACTAGGTCCACTCTCTCCCTGCTCCATGAGCTTTGTCGTACCTTTTCTTAAAGCTGTGTATGGATCCTGCCTCCACTACATCACTCTCCAGACTATTCCTCTTCCTGGCAACTCTATGACTGAAGAAATACTTCCTAACATCCCTATGACTCATCTGAGTCTTCAACTTCCAATTGTGACCCCTTGTTGCTGTGTCCCGTATCTGGAACATTCTGTCTTTGTCCACCTTGTCAATTCCTCTCAGTATTTTATATGTCGTTATCATGTCCCCCCTATCTCTCCTGTCCTCCAGTGTCGTCAGTTCGATTTTCCTTAACCTCTCCTCGTAGGACATGCCCATTAGATCCGGGACTAGTCTCTGCATACTCAAGTATGGGCCTGACATACACGGTGTACAGAGTCCTGAATGATTCCTTACTGAGGTGCAGGAGCGCTATTCTTAGGTTTGCTAATCGCCCAAATGCTGCAGCAGTTATTTGGTTGATGTGCGCTTCAGGAGATGTGCTCACTCTCACATCCTTTTCCTTAAGTGAGGTTTGCAGTCTTTGGCCCCCTAAACTGTACTCTGTTCGCGGTTTTCTTTGCCCTTCCCCGATCTTCATGACTTTGCACTTGGTGGGAATGAACTGTAGGAGCCAGTTGCTGGACCAGGCTTGCAGCCTGTCCAATCCCTTTGTAGTCCTGCCTGGTCCTCATCCGACTGAATTCTTCTCATTTGCTTCGCATCGTCTGCTCAGCCCTGCATGACCCATGTCGGTTTAGCGTTTTATTTGATTATAATAATTCACAATGTCTGCAAACAGGAACAATTCTGAGGCTATCCCTTCCATCATGTCATTCACATATACCAGGAGCAGCACCGGCCCTAGGACTGACCCCTGTGGAACCCCGCTCGTCACATTCTAACACCTCTTCACATACCATGACTCGCTGTTGTCTTCCTGTCAGGTATTCTCTGATCCACTGCAGTGCTTTCCCTGTTATACCTGCCTGGTCCTCCAGCTTTTGCAATAATCTCTTGTGTGAAACTGTGTCAAAAGTGTGTGTGTGTGTGTGTGTATGTGTGTGTGTGTGTGTGTGTGTGTGTGTGTGTGTGTGTGTGTGTGTGTAATCACCTATTTCTGGTTGCAAGGGTCGAATCGTGGGTATATGCTTACCTATATAATGGTTGCAGGGGGTCGAGTCTCAGCTCCTGGCCCAGCCCCTATAAAATTCCAGCCCCCTCTTTTTTCCTGCATTCTTGTTTCTCAGCCACTTGGACTGTATCGTACAGACTACAGTTTCCTGACGTAGTCTTGCAGTCAGTGTTAGCACCCTGGGAGTGTGCTAGTCTGGGTCCCAGTGCTCAGGCTCCTGTTTCAACTTGCAAATGACAAACTTCTGATCTTTAAGTAGAGCTAGTACTGACTCAGCAACACTACTGACTCAGCAACACTACTGATTCGGTAACACTACCCATTCGGCAACACTTGAGATTCAGCAAAACCACTGATTCAGTAACACTACCCATTCAGCAACACTTGAGATTCAGCAAAACCACTGATTCAGTAACACTACTGATTTAGAAACACTACTGATTCAACAACTCTACTGATTCAACAGCACTGCTGATTCAGCAGCACTACTGATTTAACAACACTACTGATTCAACAACACTACTGATTCAGCAACTCTACTGATTCAACAACACTGCTGATTCAGCAGCACTACTGATTCAACAACACTACTGATTCAGCAACACTACTGACTCAGCAATACCAGTTATTCAGTAACACCAGTGATACAGCAACACTACTGAATCAGTAAAGCCAGTGATTCGGCAACACCAGTGATTCATCAACATTACTGATTCAGCAACACCACTTATTCGGCAACACCAGTGATTCAGCAACTAGCGAAGAGGCGGGGCTTGGAGCTGTGAATCGACCCCTGCAACCACAAATAGGTGAGTATCTCAGATTCAGTAACACCTCTTTCAGGAGAGAGAGAGAGAGAGAGAGAGAGAGAGAGAGAGAGAGAGAGAGAGAGAGAGAGAGAAGAGACAGAGACAGAGACAGAGAGAATGTGTGTGTAGCAGTGTTTGTGATCTGTGGGTGTGTTTATGTGTTGGAGGTGGAGGAGTGGCCGTGATGGAGGGGTGGAGGGAGGGAGGGAGTGGGAGAGGCAGGTGGAGGGATGGAAGGAGGGAGGGAGTGAGGAAGGGATGAATGGAGTGGGGAAGAGAGAGGGAGAGAGAGAGAGAAGGTTTAGGTAAATTGGATAGGGATATTCACGTATTTGTGGTTACAGGGGTCGCGTCACATCTCCTGGCCCCGCCTTTTCGCTGGTCCCTGCTCCATGAGTATTGTCGTACCTCTTCTTAAAGCTATGTATGGCTCCTGTTCATGTATGTGAATGTACTCAGCTGTACTCACTGAGTCTCTTGAGCTCAGCTTCGCCTCCTGATCCATTCTCTGAAGCTTCAGTCGATAACACATGTGGCTGTAATGTGTAATGAACTGTTACTGTTGTCTTGTCCTGTGTGTCTATGACAGAAGAGTCGGTACCTAGGGAGTGGCAGAGTGCAAGATAAATAACGTATTAAACCTGTCGAACATACTACGCAAATTGTGGACAACTGGTTCAGCTCTGTTTTGGACTGAGGAAGCTACTGGACACTTGTGCAACACTTGTGTCCGATTCACTAGGCAAATCGCATGACGGTACTGCAATCGTTAGCGATAGGAGATAAGGAAATCTTACCACTGAAAGCACTTTGCATAAATAATAAAACAGGGAGCTGCTGTTGCCTGTGTGGCTTGGCACAAGCCAGATAGATGCATGGAGTGAGTGACAAGTCGTTTAAAACTGCTGACGAGAATATAGGGCAGTCAGAGTGCCGTCCCCGCAGCAATAACTGAACAAAAGTTGCGAGAGGAGAGTCTCTGGTTTTTTTTAAAAGCTACGATGAGGTTTTTTTTTTTATGAGCAGCTTTGAAGCTCATCTTAGGGAGGAAATGAGAAGAAGAAAAATAAACCAGACGTTTTCCCGATTGAAAAAGTTATTCTTGGACGTATATGTATACTGTCGTAGCATTTGAATAGACGTGGTTGTAAGAGTGCACCTTAGGGCCGTTTGATGTCACCCTGGTTCCTTAGTTGGTTTACATATATGGTTTGGAATAAACCACATATGTAAACCACGTGAGCAAACACTAGGAAATATTTATATATTTATTAGAAAACGTTTCGGTCCTGGGACCTTGATCAAGGTCCCAGGACCGAACACATATGTAAATGAGTACGAGAGTGTTAAGGAGTAGTGTGACTCTTAGAACATTAAATCCGATATAAATAGAGAGGTTTCAGAGTTGCTGTTTGTAGATGACACAGTGTGACTGATAGAAGGTAGATGACACACTGTGACTGATAGAAGGTAGATGACACAGTGTGACTGATAGAAGGTAGATGACACAGTGTGACTGATAGAAGGTAGATGACACACTGTGACTGATAGAAGGTAGATGACACACTGTGACTGATAGAAGGTAGATGACACACTGTGACTGATAGAAGGTAGATGACACACTGTGACTGATAGAAGGTAGATGACACAGTGTGACTGATAGAAGGTACATGACACACTGTGACTGATAGACGGTAGATGAAACACTGTGACTGATAGAAGGTAGATGACACACTGTGACTGATAGAAGGTAGATGACACACTGTGACTGATAGAAGGTAGATGACACACTGTGACTGATAGAAGGTAGATGACACTTTCTAACAGGTGAGTGAGCAGAATTATAATGAATGAAAGATTGAAAGCAAAGAAGGAAGAATGAAGGAAAGGACTGCATCATAATAATCGGGGCTGCAATGGATCAGCCAATGTGACTATGAGAACTAAAGTAAATCGTGTAATAAATATAGAAAAAAAAAACAATTAAGATGGTGAGGCCTCGGTGGAAAAAATCAGTCATTGAATTATAGAAACAAGAAGCACCTAGACACCAACTTAAGGGGCACGTAAGTTCCCCCGTCTTCTAATAACATGATTATTTTTTCACTATAATCTACCTTGTCCATAATTACTATCTCATTTGCTTTATCCGTTTCGTAAGGTGAAGTCCAGGATCTTTCCTTAATTCATGGTATAACTTAACAAATCTTTGATGATAATTGTGTTGCAGAGGTCTGAGCGTCGCTCACACCTCAGGGATTATGTTGCAGCCTAGAAGGAGGTTGGAGGCTGCTGTCTAAGATCACTTTAAGATATGATTATGCAGAGGATAAGGCGTCTACAAATTATGAGACGGTGTGAGAGTGTGAAAAGTACATTTCAGATATTTAAAAGCTTGTTTGTCGATGCAGAAAGCACGGACCAAGACGGGAAGAGTTGTGTATATAAATCTGGAGCAGGTGGAATAAAGTTAGATCCCCTGGAGTCTACCTGGGAGGAGGTGCTCCGGGGGTCAACGCCCCAGTTGTGAAGAAGTAAAAAGTGAGTTTTGATTAATGACTCGAGTATCCAAGCATCAGAGTGGAAACGAGAGGATTTGGGGAGTTGATATGCTGTTGGGGTGCGAGCGAGGTAATATCTAGTACGAAGGGATTCAGGAAAACCGGGTTAGCCGGACTTGAGTCCTGGAGGTGGGAAGGTTACGATGTCTGCACTCTGGAGGTCAGGTGGGGATGATGCGCGTCTGTGGGTCGTAGTAATGTATTCTTTGTGAATTTCTGGAAAAACCGCTGAGGCACAATTGTAGAAATAAGTAAATAAAAAGAATAATAATGATAATTGTAGTAGTACCTATTATTATTATTATTATTATTATTATTATTATTATTGTTATTATTATTACTGATATAATAATAATATTAATAATAATAATAATAATAATAATAATAATAATAATAATAATTATTATTATTATTATTATTATTATTATTATCATTATCATTGTTATTATTATTATTATTATTATTATTATTATTATTATTATTATTATTATTATTATCATTGTTGTTATTATTATTATTATTATTATTATTATTATTATTATTATTATTATTATTATTATAGTAACCACAACCATAACAAGAACAGCAATATAAATATTAATAACTAAAGCTTCAGTTAGACATTCATTCACCTGGATGAGGAACCTTAATTAATTTACCTGAATTCCTGAATTGCCTGGAAAGTCCTACTCAGGTTAATAATATATTTATGAAAACACTACATGCGACGAGCAGTCTCACATCCCATCCTAGCCACTGTCCTAGCCACTGTACTAGCCACTGTCCTAGCCACTGTACTAGCCACTGTACTAGCCACTATCCTTGCCACTATCCTAGCCACTATCCTAGCCACTGTACTAGCCACTGTACTAGCCACTGTACTAGCCACTGTCCTAGCCACTGTTCTAGCCACTATCCAAGCCACTATCCTAACCACTATCCTAGCCACTATCCTAACCACTGTCCTAGCCACTATCCTAGCCAGTGTCCTAACTACTATCCTAACCACTATCCTAACCACTATCCTAGCCACTATCCTAACCACTGTCCTAGCCACTGTCCTAGCCACTGTCCTAGCCACTATCCACGCCTCCATTAAGAAAAGTTTCGTCGCGAGTGACTTATTCAGTCCTAATCTTAGAAGTTAGAACAAGGAGTACACAGTGCAAGAAGTCCAGTGACCATAGATTAAAGGCGACACAACACACTGGTAATCTCAGAACAGGTTGGACAGATACGCGAGTGGGGTCGGTAAGCCTACTGTAGGGCTCCTTGATGCAGCTGGTGCTGTCTGATATCGGCGTCACTAATGGCGCAGCAGCCGTTTTGGCCAGTGTTCTGGATCGGCTGTAGCAGCCTTCGCACACTCGCATTTGCGCAGATTATCTCCTTCACTCGACTTCCTGGTGTGGTCTCACTGCTGGCAGAACACCGATTGTCCTCTCTACAGTCGTTCAAGTGTTTCTCCAAGTCTGAGTTCAGGTGTTCTTGATGTTTTGCCTTCGTAATTTATGTCGCAACCTCCGCAAGGTGTGATGTGCTCGCATACGATAGCCTTGTTGGTTACATTGTCTGTTTGTTGCTATTTTTCACAGGGAGTTTGTTGGAGGTCGAGGCATTGGTGGCCTTCTTTCACGTCACCATCAGCAACGATGCATCAGAAGTCGCGTTGCTAACTGGCAGATCGTATGTATTTAGTATTGTCTCCATTGATGAGGAGGAGTGTGACTCTCGCTTCCTGCACTTATTGATGTAGTGTGGTAGGAAGTGGAGCTGTGGGAAGACTACAATATAACTGATAATATGCCCCGACACAATATGCGGTTTATGGCATTTTATTGTGAAGACGTTTCGCCCACCAGCGACTTTATTAATTCCTTACTGTTGAGAAGACGTGGACGAAAACGCCTTCCCAAATAAAATGCATATTGTTTCTTTTTAATATGTATGAAGGCCTGTCTAAGACATTCACATTCTTCTAGATATTAAGGACTTGGCATCCTGCCATAGCGTCGTCAAAGGATTTTCAGGATGGCTTCCATATATTAATTCATTATTATCTATTAGCTATATACTACGTTTATCTCAGACGGCGTAAACAACAATAACAAATATTTATGTTGAGAGATGAGACACGTGTTGGCTTTCTTAAACAATTGTTCAAATGTTTACGTTGTGTTGTTGTTTAGTTGGTACAGAAATTGACGAGATGTACCGGGACAGTGTATCTTGATAAATGGTTCAGAGAACCGACAAGTTGCAGCAACAAAGTGTTGCACACGTGTCTAATTTATCACCGGGACAGTGGTCCAGGAGGGACCGAAACGTCGTCATAAGTTTCCTCTTTCAAGTTTGGGTATTTTTGAATCGCTCCGTCCACGATTTTGTGACCTTTTTTATTCTTCACGAGTGAGATGAATTTGAGAAGAACTTGCCTAGCATAAGCCAGTAGAACTATCTGCAGTGTTCTTCTGTTATTGTGAACCAGAATACTTGCGAAACTTTTGTTCTATCTGAAGAACTAGTTACTAGTGGTTAGTCACGAGGTTGA
>WNWK01013445.1:17500-25000 GCA_009830355.1 Cherax destructor
AGACAGTGTAGAAGAGAAGAGAAGGAAGATAAAGGAAGAGACAGGTAGAAGAGAGAAGGGAAGATAAAGGAAGAGACAGTGTAGAAGAGAGAAGGGAAGATAAAGGAAGAACAGTGTAGAAGAAAGAAGGGAAGATAAAGGAAGAGACAGTGTAAAAGAGAAGAGAAGGGAAGATAAAGGAAGAGACAGTGTAGAAGAGAAGGGAAGATAAAGGAAGAGACAGTGTAGAAGAGAAGGGAAGATAAAGGAAGAGACAGTGTAGAAGAGAAGAGAAGGGAAGATAAAGGAAGAGACAGTGTAGAAGAAGATAAGGAAGATAAAGGAAGAGACAGTGTAGAAGAGAAGGGAAGATAAAGGAAGAGACAGTGTAGAAGAGAAGAGAAGGGAAGATAAAGGAAGAGACAGTGTAGAAGAGAAGGGAAGATAAAGGAAGAGACAGTGTAGAAGAGAAGAGAAGGGAAGATAAAGGAAGAGGCAGTGTAGAAGGGAAGATGAAGGAAGAGACAGTGTAGAAGAGAAGAGAAGGGAAGATAAAGGAAGAGACAGTGTAGAAGAGAAGAGAAGGGAAGATAAAGGAAGAGACAGTGTAGAAGGGAAGATGAAGGAAGAGACAGTGTAGAAGAGAAGAGAAGGGAAGATAAAGGAAGAGACAGTGTAGAAGAGAAGAGAAGGAAGATAAAGGAAGAGACAGTGTAGAAGGGAAGATAAAGGAAGAGACAGTGTAGAAGAGAAGAGAAGGGAAGATAAAGGAAGAGACAGTGTAGAAGAGAAGAGAAGGAAGATAAAGGAAGAGACAGGTAGAAGAAGGAAGATAAAGGAAGAGACAGTGTAGAAGAGAGGAAGATAAAGGAAGAGACAGTGTAGAAGGAGAAGATAAAGGAAGAGACAGTGTAGAAGAGAAGAGAAGGGAAGATAAAGGAAGAGACAGTGTAGAAGAAGATAGGAAGACAGGAGGAAGATAAAGGAAGAGACAGTGTAGAAGAAAGGAAGATAAAGGAAGAGACAGTGTAGAAGGAAGATAAAGGAAGAGACAGTGTAGAAGAGAGAGAAGGAAGATAAAGGAAGAGACAGTGTAGGAGAAGAGAAGATAAAGGAAGAGACAGTGTAGAAGAGAAGGGAAGATAAAGGAAGAGACAGTGTAGAAGGGAAGATAAAGGAAGAGACAGTGTAGAAGAGAAGGGAAGATAAAGGAAGAGACAGTGTAGAAGGGAAGATAAAGGAAGAGACAGTGTAGAAGAGAAGAGAAGGGAAGATAAAGGAAGAGACAGTGTAGAAGAGAAGAGAAGGGAAGATAAAGGAAGAGACAGTGATAGAAGGAAGATAAAGGAAGAGACAGTGTAGAAGAGAAGAGAAGGAAGATAAGGAAGAGACAGTGTAAGAAGAAAGGAAGATAAAGGAAGAGACAGTGTAGAAGAGAAGAAAGGAAGATAAAGGAAGAGACAGAGGGTAAGAAGCAGGAAGAGAAGAGAAGGGAAGATAAAGGAAGAGACAGTGTAGAAGAGAAGAGAAGGGAAGATAAACGAAGAGACAGTGTAGAAGAGAAGGGAAGATAAACGAAGAGATGGTAACACAATTAACATAAAAAATGACCACAGAGCAAAAGCGACTATTTAAATGAGTGTTGTATTGTAGTGTTGTAGTTGTGCTGTAGCCGTTGTATTGTAGTGTGGTTCTGTTGTAGTTGTGTTGTAGCTGTTGTATTGTAGTATTATCCTGTTGTGTTGTAGTTGTTGTATTGTAGTGTTGTCCTGCTGTATTGTATTGTAGTTGTTGTATTGTAGCGTTACCCTGTTGTAGTTGTGTTGTAGATGTTGTATTGTATTATTATCCTGTTGTGTTGTAGTTGTTGTATTGTAGTGTTGTCCTGCTGTATTGTATTGTAGTTGTTGTATTGTAGCGTTACCCTGTTGTAGTTGTGTTGTAGATGTTGTATTGTATTATTATCCTGTTGTGTTGTAGTTGTTGTATTGTAATGTTGTCCTGCTGTATTGTATTGTAGTTGTTGTATTGTAGCGTTACCCTGTTGTAGTTGTGTTGTAGATGTTGTATTGGGTTGTATGTGTACTCACCTAATTGTAGTTGCAAGGGTCGAGTCTCAGCTCCCGGCCCTGCCTTTCTCCTGGCCGCTACGGGTTTCACTCCAGGCTACGTGAGCCCTGCCATACCTATGCTTTAAGCTATGTATGAATTCTGCATCTACCACTTCGCCCTCTACGTCGTTCCACGTCCTGACCACTCTAAGGCTAAAGAAGTATTTCCTAACATCCCTGTGGCTCATCTGTGATTTTATCTTGCAGGAGTGGCCTTGTGTACCCGAGACCCGCCTCTCAAACACTCTCCCTGCCCACCCTATCAGTTCTCCTGAGTACTTTGTACGTCGTAATCATGTCACCTCTGGTCTTTCTGGCCTCGAGTGTCGTCAGGTTTAGCTCTTCTAGCTTCTCCTCATAGATCATACCCCTCAGTTCTGGGACTAGTTTCGATGAAAACCTTTCAACTTTTTTCCAGCTACTTTATATGCTTTATTTAATGTGGGTTCTATATTGGCGGTGCGTACTCCAAGATGGGCCTGACATACCGTGTATAAGGTCATGAATGCCTCCTCGTTGATGCTCTTGCAAGCTGCTTCTACTGAGGTTATTATGGTGATGTGTGTCGCAGAGGAAATACTCGCAGATATGTTCTCCCTGAGGTCCTCTTTCAGGGAGATCTGCAGAATATATCCCTCACACACACACAGCGGCCAGTGAAGAGGCGGGGCCAGGAGCTATGACTCGACCCCTGCAACCACAACTAGGTTTTAAAGACAGCAAGTTCACTTCAGAAAGCCTCTCTGACTCTCTCTCTCTCTCTGTCTGTCTCTCTCTCTCTCTCTCTCTCTCTCTCTCTCTCTCTCTGTCCCTCCCATCATATAAACTTCAAAACATCAAACACTCACCCTGATAAACACGCACTCATCACCATTAAAACGAACCCCACTTAATTCCCTGGACATTTTACCCAGTTGAGTCTCACATTAAACCCCGATGAGCCCCACAGTAAACCCAGATGAGCCCCACATTAAACCCCGATGAGCCCCCCATATTAAACCAGCATCATCTGTAAAACGAAATTAAAAAACTCTGACTGCACTGAATGCTGATTCACCATGGAAGCTGCGGTGTCCCGGGGAAAGATGGGTGATGGGATAATGGGATTTCTGTGGGTGATGGGATAATGGGGTTTCTGTGGGTGATGGGATAATGGGGTTTCTGTGGGTGATGGGATAATGGGGTTTCTGTGGGTGATGGGATAATGGGGTTTCTGTGGGTGATGGGGTAATGGGGTTTCTGTGGGTGATGGGATAATGGGGTTTCTGTGGGTGATGGGATAATGGGGTTTCTGTGGGTGATGGGATAATGGGATTTCTGTGGGTGATGGGATAATGTGGTTTATGTGGGTGATGGGATAATGTGGTTTCTGTGGGTGATGGGATAATGTGGTTTCTGTGGGTGATGGGATAATGTGGTTTCTGTGGGTGATGGGATAATGGGGTTTCTGTGGGTGATGGGATAATGTGGTTTCTGTGGGTGATGGGATAATGGGGGTCTCTATGGGTGAGAACTCTGGAGAGGAAAATAGTATTATTCATATTAATATGACACTATTATCGTCCATAAGAAAACTATTTCGGTTTTGATAGAAATGTAAGAGAGAGAGAGAGAGAGAGAGAGAGAGAGAGAGAGAGAGAGAGAGAGAGAGAGAGAGAGAAGCTTTCATCCCTATTTAAGAAAGTGAATCATCCTTGACTGATGTGACAATGACATGCAGACTTAATAACCCTCGTGCAGTCGATAAGCTTTAAACCTCCGATAAGCTTCGTGACTTAAAAAAAAAAAATTTAGAGGTGGAGACAATAGCTGGAATTCAACTCTGAGGAGTGAAAGAGGCTTACAAGGGGGAAAAAACAAGATAAACACTATGAAGAGAAAATAAAAATATTGTCTGAAAGTGAAAGAGTTGGATGATAATTGAGTGAAAGTTGGAGGATAACTGAGTGAAAGTTGGAGGATAACTGAGTGAATGTTGGAGGATAACTGAGTGAAAGTTGGAGGATAACTGAGTGAATGTTGGAGGATAACTGAGTGAAAGTTGGAGGATAACTGAGTGAATGTTGGAGGATAACTGAGTGAAAGTTGGAGGATAACTGAGTGAATGTTGGAGGATAACTGAGTGAAAGTTGGAGGATAACTGAGTGAAAGTGTGAGGATAACTGAGTGAATGTTGGAGGATAACTGAGTGAAAGTTGGAGGATAATTGAGTGAAAGTTGGAGGATAACTGAGTGAAAGTTGGAGGATAACTGAGTGAAAGTTGGAGGATAACTGAGTGAAAGTGTGAGGATAACTGAGTGAATGTTGGAGGATAACTGAGTGAAAGTTGGAGGATAACTGAGTGAAAGTTGGAGGATAACTGAGTGAATGTTGGAGGATAACTGAGTGAAAGTTGGAGGATAACTGAGTGAAAGTTGGAGGATAACTGAGTAAAAGTTGGAGGATAACTGAGTGAAAGTTGGAGGATAACTGAGTGAAAGTTGGAGGATAACTGAGTGAAAGTTGGAGGATAACTGAGTAAAAGTTGAAGGATAACTGAGTGAATGTTGGAGGATAACTGAGTGAAAGTTGGAGGATAACTGAGTGCATGCTGGAGGATAACTGAGAGAAAGTTGGAGGATAACTGAGTGAATGTTGAAGGATAACTGAGTGAAAGTTGGAGGATAACTGAGTGAAAGTTGGAGGATAACTGAGTGAAAGTTGGAGGATAACTGAGTGAAAGTTGGAGGATAACTGAGTGAAAGTTGGAGGATAACTGAGTGAAAGTTGGAGGATAACTGAGTGAAAGTTGGAGGATAACTGAGTGAATGTTGGAGGATAACTGAGTGAAAGTTGGAGGATAACTGAGTGAATGTTGGAGGATAACTGAGTGAAGTTGGAGGATAACTGAGTGAAAGTTGGAGGATAACTGAGTGAAAGTTGGAGGATAACTGAGGAAGTTGGAGGATAACTGAGTGAAAGTTGGAGGATAACTGAGTGAATGTTGGAGGATAACTGAGTGAAAGTTGGAGGATAACTGAGTAGAATTGAATAACTGAGTGAATGTTGGAGGATAACTGAGTGAATGTTGAGGATAACTGAGTGAATTGAGATAACTGAGTAAGTTGAGATAACTGAGTGAAGTTGAGGATAACTGAGTGAAAGTTGGAGGATAACTGAGTGAATGTTGGAGGATAACTGAGGAAGTTGAGGATAACTGAGGATTGGAGGATAACTAGTGAAGTTGGAGGATAACTGAGTGATGTGGAGAAACTGAGTGAAAGTTGAGGATAACTGAGTGAATGTTGAGGAAACTGAGTGAAAGTTGGAGGATAACTGAGTGAATGTTGAGGATAACTGAGTGAAGTTGAGGATAACTATATGTTGGAGGGATAACTGATAGTGAATGGGGTGGAGGATAACTGAGTGAAGTTGAGATAACTGAGTGAAGTTGAGGATAACTGAGTGAAGTTGGAGGATAACTTGAGTGAAGTTGGAGGATAACTGAGTGAAGTTGGAGGATAACTGAGTGAAGTTGGCAGGATAACTAGTGAAGTTGAGGATAACTGAGTGAAGTTGGAGGATAACTGAGGAAAGATACAGTGAGTTGAGGAACTATATGTCTGGAGGTAACTGAGTGAACAAGTTGAGGTACTTTGAGTAGTTGACCATTCGAGTGAAGCTTGTGCTGCAAAAGTGAGTCGCTGACCTAGTTGAGATACTGATGACTTGAAACTGATATCTGTTAGCTACCTGAAGGATCTGCTCTGGGTGCACACTGGCTCTGGCACTGCTGCACCAGCCTGCTACTATCTGCTGACACTGCTAGTGCCTACCAGCCTGCCTATCTGCTGCTGCTGCACCAGCCTGCCTATCTGCTGCTGCTGCTGCACCAGCCTGCCTACCTGCTGCTGCTGCACCAGCCTGCCTATCTGCTGCTGCTGCACCAGCCTGCCTATCTGCTGCTGCTGCACCAGCCTGCCTACCTGCTGCTGCTGCACCAGCCTGCCTACCTGCTGCTGCTGCACCAGCGCCTGCTCTGCCCTGCCCCTGCACCTGGCTGTTGCACCAGCCTGCCTACCCGCTGCTGCTGCTGCACCAGCCTGCCTACCTCTGCCTGCTGCACCCAGCCTGCCTATCTGCTGCTGCTGCACCAGCCTCCTCACCTGCCTCTTCACAGCCTGCCTACTTCTGCTGTCTGCACTCAGCCTGCCTCCCCTGCTGCTGTGCATCTGCCTAAGATGCGCTTCTGTACCACTGCTAATCGACTCGTGCACAACTAATTATTCATGCACAGAAACTATGCTGTTGTGTGCGGATGCTGCTGTGCTGTGTCGATGTAAGATCAATGTGTATTTTATATGACTAGAAAAATACTATTCATCACACTAATTATTTATGACTTGAGATTAACAACGGGTTATTGAGTATTAAAATCAGCAGGCAAATGAGAGTTTAGGGAGAGAGGAGATGGACGGAAGGAAGGATGGACGGAAGGAAGGATGGACGGAAGGAAGGAATAAGGGAGTATGATTAAAAAAAAAAAGGCTTTGATTATGTCATGTGCTGAAACTGAACATCCTTCTTCCTATCACATCCTGTTCTCCTTCCTTAGTTATCCTTGTACCCAGCCTACCACTCCCTCATCCTCGAGGCTGACACCCACCAGTGTCATCCTCGGTGATGGCCAAGAAAATAAAAATATTTACAAACGTTTGCATTGCCTCCACTACCACTAGCCCCTGGGGGCTTTGACCCCCGGAACACCCCCGGAACACCCCCGGAACACCCCCGGAACACCCTCCAGGTATACTCCAGGTAACAAGTAGCATAGATGAACTATCATTGCAGCTGTTAGTTAAGTTAGCTTTAAAATAGGATATATTACCCAAACATTTCTCGCTTTTACAGTTTTATTAAATAGGCTCGGTCTAGCATAGGCCAGCAGACCTAGTGCGGATTGAGAGAGAGAGAGAGAGAGAGAGAGAGAGAGAGAGCTCTGTTAATACCACAACGGAAATGTCTTATCAGATTGGTATTTACTTCGCTGGCGACTAAGCCACGACTGCTACAGTGGCTTTATTATGGGTTAGTGGTGCAGGTAAAACGCCAGTACCAGCGTGAGACAAACGTGCCATTAAGGACGCAATTGAGCTAGTTAAGGCAAGGTATAATTATGTTAGTGGCTGGTTCGTGGGGGGAGGGGTTACCTACTGTCATAGATAGTGGTGGTGTATGTTGCAGTGGTGGTGTATGTTGCAGTGGTGGTGTATGTTGCAGCGGTGGTGTATGTTGCAGTGGTGGTGTATGTTGTAGTGGTGGTGTATGTTGCAGTGGTGGTGTATGTTGTAGTGGTGGTGTATGTTGCAGTGGTGGTGTATGTTGCAGTGGTGGTGTATGTTGCAGTGGTGGTGTATGTTGCAGTGGTGG
>WNWK01013445.1:27500-30000 GCA_009830355.1 Cherax destructor
TCTTGCGTCGAAAACTGTCGTGTCTTATTCCAGCCAGAGTGACTCTGTGTGTCTGTGTGTTTGTCTATGTGTCTGTCGTTGTGTCTGTGTGTTTGTCTATGTGTCTGTGTGTCTGTCGTTGTGTCTGTGTGTTTGTCTATGTGTCTGTGTTTTTCTATGTGTGTGTGTGTGTGTGTGTGTGTGTCTGTGTGTCTGTCTATGTATCTGTGTGTCTGTATTTGTGTCTGTTTGGCTTTGTGTGTGTTCTCTCTCTCTCTCTCTCTCTCTCTCTCTCTCTCTCTCTCTCTCTCTCTCTCTCTCTCTCTCTCTCTCTCTCTCTCTCTCTCTCTCTCTCGTGGACTCCTCTATGATAATGACAGAAGTTCTGCAAACTGCCTCATTCCCCACTGCGTCCCATTTCCTCGTTTGCGTTTATATTACACTTTAAAGAGGAACGTGTGTGTGTGTGTGTGTGTGTGTGTGTGTGTGTGTGTGTGTGTGTGTCTGTGTGTCTGTGTGTCTGTGTGTGTGTGTACGCTATCCAAGTTTCATATTTAAATTAATAAAAACATTTGGGTTTTTTTCAGAGATCAACATCACCAACAACAAATCATTTTATTAACATATTTTGCTGCCAGAATTTTTTTGGGGGGTTCATTTTACAGTGTAGACGCTTATACGAGTATTCTAATATAGCGCTCTGTGCTTTTAGTAAGGTGTAGTTCACGAAGGATTCGTTACAGAGTGGACACTTATGTGTCTTACTGACGCAGCACATGTGTAACACATGTGTAGCACCTGTGCATGTGTTAGAATATACAATCAATAACAATGAGCAATCTCTTGGGTGACACCCGAAATTGTACAGTCGCTGAAAAGAGGATCTTGAAAGCAATCTCGTGGAAATCAGCTCCGAGAATCGTCTATATGAAATTGAGGAGAAAGCAGCAGGTTTGCGTTAGTTGATCTGTGATCCTTCGCCTATTAATACTGGCCTGGGATGGGAATTTGAGCGTAGTTGAATAAGGCGTTCGGATGTTATCAGTAAAAACCATAGATGGAATGACAGAGCTGCAGGTAACAGATGGCCGGCCCTGGCGTCACGCCGTCTAGTATTTAAGGCACCACTGTACTCGGGAAATTTAAAAACACTATAACAACGCCAGTTTTCAATATTTTTCGATTTTTCTCTTTCGCAGATAGTTTTAAAATTATTTACAATCTTCTAATAAAAACACTATCTTGCTGTTTTTTTGAGTGAGGTGCTCCTGGAGAGCGAAACGTTGCCACAATAAAACGTCGCATTAGTTACACTTGTGTCCTTTTGCCTAACATATCGGTAATTCCACCAACGTCATTACAAGAGTGCGACCAGTCACAATTGTTATGCTTTAATCAGAGGAAATCGATAAACCGGTAGGGGTTCAGCACCTGTGGAATAGGAGGCATTCAGATTCGATCCAAGCAAAGGGGACGAAAACTCCTGTTCCTCGGATCAAGAGCCCCTTACCACCATCAAGGCAAAATAATGCATTAATGCTAAATATTGCTATGCACATTTCGAGATTGAAGGTGGGGGGGGGTAAAAAAGGCATGTACAAACTCCATTAAATATATTAACTTTCTATCTAAGTGGCATACACGACTGTTGAAATTTTGTAGCCGAACAGCAGAGGTTTTCTCAAGTTATCCAGTTATAACATGGGAACTAAATTGTGTAACATTGTTCATGGAACACCCCAGGCAGGCAAATAGCCCCGCGAATCTTGCCCAAGATACATTGCACCGGAGTTGAAAATTTGAAGCCGATCGAATGAGGCGTTCTCGAGTAATTAACAAAATTTTGTGAGCAAGTGAAAACAAAATGTTAATCTTGAAAACGCCCCCAAAAATGCAATTTTCTCTTTTTTTTTTTTAGTTATCGTTTCTCATGTACATTCTATTTAAAACTCTCTACATTCCTATAAAAAATATATTAAAATTGGCAAAAATAAATTCTTTGCTCGTTTATATTTTATTTCAAATTCCCAAAATTTCTATAACAAAAATATTTAATATTTATTTTTTTAATAAAAATAATTTGATAAAATTGGTCTAAAACAACTTACAAATTGGCATCGAAACTCACCAAAATCGAAGCAAAAATTACATTCAGTTAAAATGCACCTCCGTTTAGGTTTCAACCCGATCACGAGAGGCGTTCTCCAGTTATTACATGGGGGAAAATAATTTATTTAATAAAATTGGCAAATTTAAATTTACGCAGCTCAAAGTAAGCGACAAACTTAGTCTTAAATAAAGCCCACCAGTGGTGAAAATTTGAAGCCTGTCGGAAAATTTATTCTCCAGCCACTGATCTGATTCTAACAATTTCTAGTTTTTAAACATTTTCAGATTCATCATAATATTATTAATAATAATAATGGTTAAGCAATGAGCCAGACGAGGCACATCCGGATGCAAGCTTCAGATATATCAGTATCTCTGGCCCATCTGTGTGGAGGTTGCCGGATGGATCACA
>WNWK01013445.1:35000-55334 GCA_009830355.1 Cherax destructor
GAGGTACAGCAACTGTACCACAACCCACACAAGAGGTACAGAAGCTGTACCACAACCCACACAAGAGGTACAGCAACTGTACCACAACCCACACAAGAGGTACAGAAGCTGTACCACAACCCACACAAGAGGTACAGCAACTGTACCACAACCCACACAAGAGGTACAGCAACTGTATAACAACCCACACAAGAGGTACAGCAACTGTACCACAACCCACACAAGAGGTACAGCAACTGTACCACAACCCACACAAGAGGTACAGCAACTGTACCACAACCCACACAAGAGGTACAGCAACTGTACCACAACCCACACAAGAGGTACAGCTGTAAGGGCGAAACGTTGTCTGAGTCAAGTTTCCAGGTACTGTTTTTTGTCCTTGTGATCTACAAGCGTTAGTTTGTTGAGGCACCATGATGGTGCCGCTAAAAGCCACCCTGGTGCTGCCAGGAGCAACCATGATGGTGCCGCCAAGAGCCGCCATGATGATAATTCCATAATATGTTAGAGTGGCTCCTAATGGAGGCACTGTCAGAGTGACAGTCATGGGAGGAAGGGTGCTGGAGGTGGAGGAGGAAGACGAGGAGATAGAGAGAAGAACGAGGAGAGAGGAGAAGAGAGAGAGAGAGAGAGAGAGAGAGAGAGAGAGAGAGAGAGAGAGAGAGAGAGACAAGGAGAGAGAAGGAGGGGAAGAGTACATAAGAGTAAATGGTAAACATAGAAAGCAAAGGACTTTGAAGAAGTCCAGACTGTGGCTATCTACTTAAAAGACTTGTCTACTTATACCTAGATTAAAGAGCATCTTGTATTATCCACCTGTGTGCGTCAACGATAGATAAGCAGAGGGTGGAGAAGAAGCAGAAGAGGCTGATGAAGAGGTTGAAGCATCCACCTAGGAGCAATAAGAATTAACCTGGGACTGGGCAAGCAGCAGACAATAACATTCCTGGAGAGGAACAACATGTGAGTCAGTGGGTGAGGTTGTTGTTACACTGTGAGCACCAGGAACCTTCCTTACCAGGTGCTGGTGACCTGTCTGTCATCTTAGAGTGCATTGATGTTGTCTTCACCTGATCCCTCATAGCTGGCGTCCGCTGGTCGTTCAGGTCCGCTTGGTCGTTCAGGTCCGCTGGTCGTTCAGGTCCGCTGGTCATTCAGGTCCGCTGGTCGTTCAGATCCGCTGGTCGTTCAGGTCCGCTGGTCGTCCAATTCCATTGGTCGATCAGATCTAAGTAAGCAACAGGGATACAGCTTCCTTTAAAGATAGTCTTATGGGGGGAGAGATGAGCTCTCTCTCTCTCTCTCTCATTCTGTGTCCTCTTCCCCTCTCTTTGTTCCAATTTACTCCATATATTATCCTCTCATTTTCGTTTAAAAATCCCTCTTTCATTTTCAATTTCTCTCTTTTAACAGCATTTTTTTACCTAAGTACGTGAATATTATTACTAATATAACATTAAATAATAAATAATAATAATGATAAGAATAATAAAAATAATGATAATAATAATAAATAATAATAATAATAATAATAATAATAATAATAATAATAATAATAATAATAATAATAATAATAATAATAATAATAATAATAATGATAATAACAATAATAATAATAATAATAACAGAGGTGAAGGAAAACAAGATAAAGAAGACAACTAAGAATAAGTAAATAATACGAAGAATATGAGAGGAAAGAATGAAGGAACGTGATAAGAATGAAGGAACGTGATAAGAATGAAGGAACGTGATAAGAAAGAAAACAGCTGTTTTCTTTTCCTCTTTGATATTACCTGTTTGTTTAAGATTATTTGTCTGGGAATTTCTTGTAATACTTCTTGAATATTCACACACACATACACACACACACATACACACACATACACACACACACACACACACACACACACACACACACACACACACACACACACACACACACACACACACACACACACACACACACACTCACACACACACACACACACACACACACACTCACACACACACACACACACACACTCACACACACACACACACACACAAACTCACGCACGGAGGGCCCGGGTTCAATTCCCGGTGGGGCAGAAACATTTCGAAGTGTTTCCTTACACACACACACACACATACATACATACAACAGGCCTAGTGTCTAACTGACATGTGCCTAGGACAAAATGGTAACTAACACACACACACACACATACACACACACACATGATAACGACATATAAGATACTGAGAGGAATTGACAAGGTTGATAGAGACAGAATGTTCCAGAGATGGGACACAGCAACAAGGGGACACAGTTGGAAGTTGAAGATTCAGATGAATCACAGGGATGTTAGGAAGTATTTCTTCAGTCATAGAGTGGTCGGGAAGTGGAATAGCTTGGGAAGCGATGTAGTGGAGGCAGGTTCCATACACAGCTTTAAGAAGAGGTATGATAAAGCTCATGGCGCAGGGAGAGTGACCCAGTAGCGGCCAGTGAAGAGGCGGGGCCAGGAGCTATGTCTCGACCTCTGCAACCACAACAACTAGGTGAGTACATACATACACACACATACACACACACATACACACACACACACACACACACACACACACACACATACACACACACACACCAAGAAATAATCTCCTCAGAATATTACAGGGAGTAATTCAATTTGTCAACCATAACCACTGAAGGGACGGAGAGAGGAGGTAAGGGTAGGGAAAGGGGTTAAGGTTATAAATTACACACATATGCAACATTTGGGTATCTTTATTGAGGAAACGTTTCGCCACACAGTGGCTTCATCAGTCCAATACAAAGTAGAAAGGTGTAGGGAGAGTTGGAGTTTTGAGGTAATCAGTCCCTCGGCCTGGAGTCGATGTGTTCAGTCCATCAATCTTGTAGAAATGACAGTATATGTCCGTAGAGGTGGCTTATATACTGTAGTTAGGTGAGGTGAAGCAGTAGGAGGCGGGGTCATAGTGATACCATCCACTAGTCTAAGTAGATCTTCGTCCAAAGGTTGGACAAGTGTTGAAGAATTCGTTTGTATCAAGATCCCAAGATGTTGCAGTGTCAGACAGGATGTAGATGAATGGTTCAGAGAACCGACAAGTTAAGGTTATAGGTTAAGGTTATAGTGTGGCATGGGAATTGCCGTGTATATTTCGCTCTTAGTGGGTGACTATCGTCAGTAAAATGAATATCTCAAAACCAGACACATATACATGTATTCTTTCCATTCCGAGACTTACTTTTTAACTTCTTGTGGCTTTTATCTTTCCAAATCTTTTCGTATTAGCGTCATTAAGTATATCGCTGCGTGTGGATATCTGCGTGTGGATATCTGCGTGTGGATATCTGCGTGTGGATATCTGCGTGTGGGTATCTGCGTGTGGATATCTGCGTGTGGATATCTGCGTGTGGATATCTGCGTGTGGGTATCTGCGTGTGGATATCTGCGTGTGGATATCTGCGTGTGGATATCTGCACGTCGATATCTACTTGTGGATAACTTTTATCCAACACTTGCATACTACTGGAGTAGAAAAACTCTCGAAACTCATCAAAGGTAAAGGTACCACCATGTAGTGGACTTAACGCAGGTGACATCAACTCCATGATATGACGTCCAGCAGGTAGTGGAGTCTGTTAACGCAGGTGACATCAACTCCATGATACGACGTCCAGCAGGTAGTGGAGTCTGTTAACGCAGGTGACATCAACTCCATGATATGACGTCCAGCAGGTAGTGGAGTCTGTTAACGCAGGTGACATCAACTCCATGATATGACGTCCAGCAGGTAGTGGAGTCTGTTAACGCAGGTGACATCAACTCCATGATATGACGTCCAGCAGGTAGTGGAGTCTGTTAACGCAGGTGACATCAACTCCATGATATGACGTCCAGCAGGTAGTGGAGTCTGTTAACGCAGGTGACATCAACTCCATGATATGACGTCCAGCAGGTAGTGGAGTCTGTTAACACAGGTGACATCAACTCCATGATATGACGTCTAGCAGGTAGTGGAGTCTGTTAACGCAGGTGACATCAACTCCATGATATGACGTCCAGCAGGTAGTGGAGTCTGTTAACGCAGGTGACATCAACTCCATGATATGACGTCTAGCAGGTAGTGGAGTCTGTTAACGCAGGTGACATCAACTCCATGATATGACGTCCAGCAGGTAGTGGAGTCTGTTAATGCAGGTGACATCAACTCCATGATATGACGTCCAGCAGAGTTAGTTTGATAGCACAGTGACACCTCCTCCAGGGCATGACGCACATCAGGTACCTCTGTTTTAACAGCAGCTGCAGCAATAGCAGCAGCACCACCACCACTACTACCACCACCAATAGCAGCAGCAGCAGCAGCAACAACAACGACAGGAACAGCAGCTTAGCAAAACTGACCCAATCGCTTCGCCCGTCCATGGATCGAAACCCCAGACGGTTCGGTTGCTAAGGGAACGGTCTCAACAGACCCCCTGACGGTACCCCGTTTGTAATCATAGGATGTTGAAGAGGTTCAAATGCAATTATATCGAATTCTCTATTGACGACGTGGGTAAAATGTTGTCAATAAAGTCATTCAGAAACCTTTATTAAAGTGGCCCGTGGCTCGGTTGGCAACGCACTCGCTTCACACACTGAGGGTCCGTGGTTCAATCACCGGCATGGATGAAAACGTTGGGTATGTTCCCTTACATCTGCTGTCCGTGTTCACCTAGCAGTCAGTAGGTACCTGGGTGTTAATCACCTTACACCTGCTGTCCTTGTTCACCTAGCAGTATGAGACCTGGGTGTTAGTCATCGACTGGTGTGGGTCGCATCCTGGGGGACAATATTAAAGGACCCCAATGGTAATATGACAGACAGTCCTCGATGAAGCACTGATTTTCTTGGGTTATCCTGGACGGCTAACCCTCTGGGGTTAAAAATCCCAACAAATCTTATTTTATCTTATCTTACCGGCACAAGATTCTCGGCAGGAACGAAGGAAAGACTGTCAGCGGAGACTGTTCCAGCGGGTGACTGTCAGGGGGAAGCGCTGTCGTGATAAATTTTAGCAAGGAAAAAAAAATCCCCAGCGGCCCCTCTAGAAGTGAGAGATTTACTGCAAAAGTTGTCGCAAGTAAATTAATTAAGAGACAGAAAATGACGAGAAGACTAAAGTTTCTCAGTAATTAAATTTTCAAAACGTAATTTATTTTGATGTGTTGATAAGAAAAAAACAGAAAAAATAATGTTCCACCAGATTCGTAGATGGAGTTAAGTGATGACGCCAAGAATACTTAGTAATAACATAGTTTAAGTCTGCTGGAATATTTCTCGTTGCCAAATATTTTATGAGAATTCTGGGATGGGTAACTATATAAAATTGTAATCGGGATTTTTTGTTTTGTTTACAAGCGGACTTATCGCATGACACAAGGTAACCCTCAGCGCCACTATCATCATTATCCTTTGCTTTAACTAACCAATTACGTCCCTAATGGCACGTTTGTCTCACGCTGTTACTGGCGTTTTACCTGCACCACTAACCCATAATAAAGCCACTATAGCAGTCGTGGCTCAGTCGTCAGGGAATTAAATGTCAATGTTACCTGATGAAGCGATTCTGTGTTAGTATTGACAAAACGGTCTCTCTCTCTCTCTCTCTCTCTCTCTCTCTCTCTCTCTCTCTCTCTCTCTCTCTCTCTCTCTCTCTCTCTCTCTCTCTCTCTCTCTCTCTCTTTCACTCTCTCTCTCACTCTCCACGACGTTCCTTCCTAAAGCACCACTGAGGAAGTGGCATCAGTAGCGCTGACAACCTTGAACAAGAGGGAGCAACTATTATTATTATTATCTTAAGTATTATCATCATAATTATTATTATTATTATTATTATTATTATTATTATTATTATTATTATTAAGAGAAGCGCCAAACCCTCGGGTGTCAGTGAAAGATAATAGGACTCCCCGTTGTTGAAATTTGGAGGTGAGGAGTTTAACAGAGAAAAAGGCACAGACAGAGAACGAGGAGATAGAGACATGGGAAAAGAGAAGAAGGAAGGGAAGAGAGAGAGATGAGGAAGCTAAATATTAGAGAAGAGAGACAACTAGGAGTGGAAGTTAGGAAGAGACCAGCACAACAGTGAAGGCTGAAGAGATATTATCTATATGGATATTCGCCAATGAATTCTATTGTTTTTACAACATGAAAGACAGTACAACATAAATACTGCTTATTTTGTTGTGCTAGTGTGTACTCACCTATTTTTGGTTGCAGGGGTCGAGACTCAGCTCCTTGCCCCGACTCTTCACTGTCCGCTACTGGGTCTCTTCTCTCCTTGCTCCATGAGCTTTATCATACCTCGTCTTAAAGCTATGTATGATTCCTGACTCCACTACATCATTTGCTAGACTATTCCACTTCCTGACTACTCTATGGCTGAAGAAATGCTTCCTAACATCCCTTTGACTCATCTGAGTCTTCAACTTCCAATTGTGACCCCTTGTTTCTAAGTTCCCTCTCTGGAACATCCTGTCACTATCTACCTTGTCGATTCCCCTCAGTATTTTGTATGTCGTTATCATGTCCCCTCTAACCCTTCTGTCATCCAGTGTTGCCAGGCCTATTTCCCTCAACCTTTCTTCATAGGATAGTCCCCTGAGCTCTGGAACTAACCTTGTCGCATACCTTTGCACTTTCTCTAATTTCTTGACGTGCTTGACCAGGTGTGTGTTCCAGACTGGTGCTGCATATTCTAGTATGGGCCTGACGTACACGGTGTACAGTGTTTTGAACGATTCCTTGTTAAAGTACCGGAACGCTAATCTTAGGTTTGCCAGTCGCCCATATGCTGACGCAGTTATTTGGTTGATGTGTGCTTCCGGAGACGTTCTTGGTGTTATACTCACCCCAAGGTCTTTCTCCTTTAACGAGGTTTGTAGCCTTTGTCCACCTAGCCTGTACTCTGTCAGCGGTCTTCTTTGCCCTTCCCCGATCTTCATGACTTTGCATTTGGTGGGATTAAATTCGAGAAGCCAATTGCTGGACCAGATGTCCAGCTTGTCCAGGTCTCTTTGAAGTCCTGCCTGATCCTCATCCGATTTGATTCTCCTCATTAATTTCACATCATCTGCGAACAGAGACACTTCTGAGTCTATCCCGTCCGTCATGTCATTCACATATACCAAGAATAGCAATGGTCCTAGAACTGACCCCTGTGGGACCCCGCTCGTCACAGGCGCCCACTGGGATACCTCGTCACGCACCATGACCCGTTGTTGCCTCCCTGTCAGGTATTCCCTGATCCATTCCAGTGCCCTTCCTGTTATACACGCTTGGTCTTCCAGCTTCTTCACTAATCTCATATGGGGAACTGTGTCGAAGGCCTTCCTGCAGTCCAGGAATATGTAATCAACCCACCCTTCTCTCTCTTGTCTTACCTCTGTTACTTTGTCGTAGAACTCCAGGAGGTTTGTTACACAGGATTTGCCTTCCATGAATCCGTGCTGTCTGGCGTTGATTATCCTGTGCCGTTCCAGATGCTCCACCATTCTTTTCCTGATGATTTTCTCCAAGACTTTGCACACTATACACGTAAGTGACACTGGTCTATAGTTTAGTGCCTCTTTTCTGTCTCCTTTCTTAAAAATGGGGACTACATTGGCCTTTTTCCATACCTCAGGTAGCTGCCCAGTTTCAAGGGATGTGTTGAATATTGTGGTAAGTGGCACACTCATCATCTCTGCTCCCTCCCGAAGGACCCACGGGGAGATATTGTCCGGACCCATCGCCTTTGAGGTGTCAAGGTCACTGAGCAACTGCTTCACCTCCTCCTCAGTTGTGTGTATGCCATCCAACACTTGATATATTCCTTGTTGTTGTCCTGCTCTGTCCTGTCTACCCAGCTGCCTTCCCTCCACTGTGAATACCTCCTTAAACCTCAAGTTGAGCTCCTCACATACCTCTTGGTCGTTTCTTGTGAGTTCCCCATCATTTTTCCTCGGCCTTATCATCTGGTCCTTCACTGTTGTCTTCCTTCTGATGTGACTGTACATCAGTTTCGGGTCAGACTTGACTTTCGATGCAATGTCATTTTCGTACTGCCTCTGGGCCGCCCTCCGTACCTGTGCATACTCGTTTCTTGCTCTACGACTAATCTCTTTGTTTTCTTGGGTTCTTTGCCTTCTGTACTTTTTCCATTCTCTGGCACTCTGAGTCTTTGAATCCCTGCACCTTTGGTTAAACCAGGGGGTCTTTCTGGCCTTCCCATTTAATCTTTTGCTTTTGGGTATAAACTTTTACTCTGCCTCCTTGCACTTTGTCGCTACATATTCCATCATTTCATTTACTGACTGTCCTTCCATGTCCCTGTCCCACTGAACCTCCTGCAGGAAGTTCCTCATACCCGTATGTGTGTGTGTGTGTGTGTGTGTGTGTGTGTGTGTGTGTGTGTGTGTGTGTGTGTGTGGAAGGCAATTCTGTCAGCCAGGTGTAATCTTCTTCTTTTATCTCTAACTCTGCTTTCATATCCCGTATATATTTTTTTCAGAACGTTCAGGGCGGATACTCTCGCTCCCTCACCTCCAATCCCACCTCCACCCCTCCAACCCCACCACAACCCCCCTCCAACCACATCACAGCCCCCTCCAACCCACCACCACCACCATTCCAACCCCACAACCCCTTTATACCCAACCACCACCCCTTCCAACCCTACAACTACCCAACTACCACTTCCAAACCAACCACAACCACCCCTCCAACCCCACCATAACCCCCTCCAACCTCACAAATACCCCCTCTAACCCCATTACAACCCCCTCCAACCCCACCACCAATCCTTCACTGCCTCCTAATCCACCCCTCCTAAACCTCCCCCTCCCCCATATTATTAGCCAACAATGCTATTATTTAATTAATTATTCTAATTGCAGCTCTCTATATTGTGTTCGTTCGTCTTGAAGCTGTAGATTACATTGTTGTGTTCGTTCGTCTTGAAGCTGTAGATTACATTGTTGTGTTCGTTCGTCTTGAAGCTGTAGATTACATTGTTGTGTTCGTTCGTCTTGATGCTGTGGATTACATTGTTGTGTTCGTTCGTCTTGATGCTGTAGATTACATTGTTGTGTTCGTTCATCTTGAAGCTGTGGATTACATTGTTGTGTTCGTTCGTCTTGATGCTGTAGATTACATTGTTGTGTTCGTTCGTCTTGATGCTGTAGATTACATTGTTGTGTTCGTTCGTCTTGAAGCTGTGGATTACATTGTTGTGTTCGTTCATCTTGATACTGTAGATTACATTGTTGTGTTCGTTCGTCTTGAAGCTGTGGATTACATTGTTGTGTTCGTTCGTCTTGATGCTGTAGATTACATTGTTGTGTTCGTTCATCTTGATGCTGTAGATTACATTGTTGTGTTCGTTCGTCTTGAAGCTGTGGATTACATTGTTGTGTTCGTTCGTTTTGAAGCTGTGGATTACATTGTTGTGTTCGTTCGTCTTGAAGCTGTAGATTACATTGTTGTGTTCGTTCGTCTTGAAGCTGTGGATTACATTGTTGTGTTCGTTCGTCTTGAAGCTGTAGATTACATTGTTGTGTTCGTTCGTCTTGAAGCTGTGGATTACATTGTTGTGTTCGTTCGTCTTGAAGCTGTGGATTACATTGTTGTGTTCGTTCATCTTGATGCTGTAGATTACATTGTTGTGTTCGTTCGTCTTGAAGCTGTGGATTACATTGTTGTGTTCGTTCGTCTTGAAGCTGTGGATTACATTGTTGTGTTCGTTCGTCTTGAAGCTGTGGATTACATTGTTGTGTTCGTTCATCTTAATGCTGTGGATTACATTGTTGTGTTCGTTCGTCTTGAAGCTGTGGATTACATTGTTGTGTTCGTTCGTCTTGATGCTGTAGATTACATTGTTGTGTTCGTTCGTCTTGAAGCTGTGGATTACATTGTTGTGTTCGTTCGTCTTGATGCTGTGGATTACATTGTTGTGTTCGTTCGTCTTGATGCGATTACATTGTTGTGTTCGTTCGTCTTGAAGCTGTGGATTACATTGTTGTGTTCGTTCGTCTTGATGCTGTGGATTACATTGTTGTGTTCGTTCGTCTTGAAGCTGTGGATTACATTGTTGTGTTCGTTCATCTTGAAGCTGTGGATTACATTGTTGTGTTCGTTCGTCTTGATGCTGTGGATTACATTGTTGTGTTCGTTCGTCTTGATGCTGTAGATTACATTGTTGTGTTCGTTCATCTTGAAGCTGTGGATTACATTGTTGTGTTCGTTCGTCTTGATGCTGTAGATTACATTGTTGTGTTCGTTCGTCTTGAAGCTGTAGATTACATTGTTGTGTTCGTTCGTCTTGAAGCTGTGGATTACATTGTTGTGTTCGTTCGTCTTGATGCTGTGGATTACATTGTTGTGTTCGTTCGTCTTGATGCTGTGGATTACATTGTTGTGTTCGTTCGTCTTGATGCTGTAGATTACATTGTTGTGTTCGTTCGTCTTGAAGCTGTAGATTACATTGTTGTGTTCGTTCGTCTTGAAGCTGTGGATTACATTGTTGTGTTCGTTCGTCTTGATGCTGTGGATTACATTGTTGTGTTCGTTCGTCTTGAAGCTGTGGATTACATTGTTGTGTTCGTTCGTCTTGATGCTGTGGATTACATTGTTGTGTTCGTTCGTCTTGAAGCTGTAGATTACATTGTTGTGTTCGTTCATCTTGAAGCTGTGGATTACATTGTTGTGTTCGTTCATCTTGAAGCTGTGGATTACATTGTTGTGTTCGTTCGTCTTGATGCTGTAGATTACATTGTTGTGTTCGTTCGTCTTGAAGCTGTGGATTACAAGAATATAAACAAACTTTGGTCCGTTTTACTGTTCCTGGAAACTGTTGTTGTAGATAAAGTTCTGTTATACCTAATACTAATTGCTCTCTCTCTCTCTCTCTCTCTCTCTCTCTCTCTCTCTCTCTCTCTCTCTCTCTCTCTCTCTCTCTCTCTCTCTCTCTCTCTCTCTCTCTCTCTCTCTCTCTCTCTCGGGTCTGGAAGACAATGTTGAGTGCCTGAATGAGAGAGCGGATATTTAATGTTATATTAAAGTGAATGTTTAATGCAGGACCTGAGTGCTCGACTAATGTTTTAGGTTAGGTTAAGTTTGTCAGGAAACAGGACAAGTGTTTCCTGACGCGGGTCTTAGCTATATGATGATCCACAGCTGGAGCTTTTCGACATCTGACCGAGGCCTTCCGCTGGCTTACAGGTCCACCCCTTCAGCGCCCCCGCGGCCCGGGCCCAGACCAGGCCTCCTGGTTGCAGTCCGACGTATGCACCAGTACTCAGCTCATCAGGAATTGTTTGTGAATCTGTTGACTTCCCTCTCGGAGATACCTAGGCCAGGGGTGTGTTGGTAATCCTCCTTGTGCATGAAGGGTGTTGAAGAGTCGTGGTCCCTTAACACTTAAGGAGTTCTCTCGGTGCTCCTAAGTATTAATTTCGGTGCGCAGGTTTGGGACCAATTCCAAGCGTAGATTATGATGTATATTTTTTCCTTATTCTGCCTTTCTTTAAGGAGTACAGTCTTAGGGACTTCAAGTGCTTCCAGTAATTCTGGTGCTTGACTGAATTTACACGAGCTGTGAAGGTTCTCTGTATAATTCCCAACTCTGCAGTTTAACCTGCCTTGAAGGGGGTGTTATCACGCAGCAATATTCCAGCCTAGAGAGAGAACGAGTGACCTGAGGATTGTTATCATTGTCTTGTCATCTTTTGTTTGAAAGGTTCTAGTTATCTACACACTTATTTTTCTTGCAGTTGTGATAACGTTGTCGTACTCCTTGAATGCGAGATCTTCTGATATTATCACTCCCAGGTCTCTCACATTTTTACTTAAACACACACACACGCACACACATACATACACACACGCGCACGCACGCAAAATATATTAATAAAATATATATATATATATATATATATATATATATATATATATATATATATATATATATATATACATACATAAGTTGGATTTAATTACGCTTGTATTGTGAAGCAAAATATAAACTATTTCAATTTTTTTACAATATGTAAATTGTTTACAAGTGTAATGGAAACATTTACAATATTGCCAACCCGTATATTGTGTCTATATAGCAAAGGTGAAAGATTGAAATGTTTTTGCTACTTCGTAATTTACCTCACGTTTAGATTCACTAAGATGATTAACAACTAGCTAACTAGGCTATCAACTCGCTTATTACACTAACACGTAGCTTATTGCACTAGCAACTTACTAACTACACTAATAACTTGCTGACTAAACTTGTAAATCACTAGCTGCACTAATAGCTTATTAAATGCATTAAAAACTTATTAACTATGCTAGCAACTTTCTAATTACGCTAACAACTTTCTAACTATGCTAACAACTTACTAACTATGCTAACAGTTTTTAACTATGGTAACAATTTACTATGCTTACAACTTAGTAACTATCCTAACAATTTACTAACTATGCTAGCAACTTACTAACTATGGTAACAACTTACTAACTGTCCTAACAATTTACTATTCTAACAATTTACTATGCTAACAATTTACTAACTATGCTAATAACTTACTATGCAAATAACTTACTAACTATACTGATAACTTCAATAACAGCTTTCTAAGTACACTAACAACTCCCTAACTACACTAACTCGTTAACTACAAGAGTTCGCTAATTACGCTTGCTGACTGCGCTTAACAATTCGCTATCCACGCTGTTCCCCTCTACTACGCTAACTCGCTAACTTTGCTAACTTGCTAACTGCACTAACTCTTTTACTTTGCTAACTCGCTAGCTACTCTAGCTCGCTAACTACACTATCTAGGTACTATAGCTCGCTAACTACACTCGCTAGCTACTCTAGCTCGCTAACTACACTCGCTAGCTACTCTAGCTTGCTAACTACACTCGCTAGCTACTCTAGCTCGCTAACTACACTATCTAGATACTATAGCTCGCTAACTACACTCGCTAGATCTGAATACTCTTATACTCGCTAACTACACTCAGCTAGCTACTCTAGCTCGCTAACTCACTACTCGCTGCTACTACTCTACTTTGCTAACTACACTCGCTAGCTACTCTAGTCTCGCTAACTACACTCGCTAGCTACTCTAGCTCGCTAACTCTATCTTACTCGCTAGCTCACTCTAGCTCCTACTACACTCGCTAGCTACTCTAGCTCGCTACTACACTGCTAGCTACTTCCTATCTCTCGCTAACTACACTCGCTAGCTACACTCGCTAGCTACACTCGCTAGCTACTCTAGCTCGCTAACTACACTCGCTAGCTACACTCGCTAGCTACTCTAGCTCGCTATACTACACTCGCTAGCTACACTCGCTAGCTACACTCGCTAGCTACTCTAGCTCGCTAACTACACTCGCTAGCTACACTCTAGCTACTCTAGCTCGCTAACTACACTCTGCTAGCTACACCTCGCTAGCTACACTGCTAGCTACTCTAGCTGCTAACTACACTCGCTAGCTACACTCGCTAGCTACTCTAGCTCGCTAACTACACTATCTAGGTACTATAGCTCGCTAACTACACTCGCTAGCTACTCTAACTCGCTAGCTACACTCGCTAGCTACTCTAGCTCGCTAACTACACTCGCTAGCTACTCTAGCTCGCTAACTACACTATCTAAGTACTATAGCTCGCTAACTACACTCGCTAGCTACTCTAGCTCGCTAGCTACACTCGCTTACCTAGTCGCTAACTACACTCGTAGCTACTGCTAAGCTACACTCAGTCACTGCTAGCTACTCTAGCTCGCTAACTACACTCGTAGCTACTCTAGCTCAACTACTTATGGATATAGCTCTAACTACACTCAGCTACTCTAGCTCAACTAATGCTAGCACCTGCAGCTACACTCTCAGCTACTCTAGCTCGCTAACTACACCATCTAGGTACTATAGCTCGCTAACTACACTCGCTAGCTACACTCACTAATTGCACTCGCTTATTACCCTCGCTAACGCGCTAACTACACTACAAACAATATCCATGTTGGCTTGTCCCTCTCAACTCCTATTGTAATTCTGCCTGTGTCTGCTGTTGCCTGTCTGTTGTTGCCTGTCTGTTGTTGCCTGTCTGCTGTTGCCTGTGTCTGCTGTTGCCTGTGTCTGCTGTTGCCTGTGTCTTCTGTTGCCTGTCTGTTGTTGCCTGTGTCTGCTGTTGCCTGTATGTTGTTGCCTATGTCTGCTGTTGTCTGTCTGCTGTTGCCTGTCTGCTGTTGCCTGTGTATGCTGTTGCTTGTGTCTGCTGTTGCCTGTGTCTGCTGTTGCCTATGTCTGCTGTTGCCTGTCTGTTGTTGCCTTTGTCTGCTGTTGCCTGTCTGTTGTTGCCTGTGTCTGATGTTGTCTTATGTTGCCTGTCTGCTGTTGCCTGTGTCTGCTGTTGCCTGTGTCTGCTGTTGTCTGTCTGCTGTTGCCGGTGTATGCTGTTGCCTGTCTGCTGTTGCCTGCCTGCTGTTGCCTGTGTCTGCTGTTGTCTGTGCTGTTGCCGGTGTCTGCTGTTGTCTGTCTGCTGTTGCCGGTGTCTGCTGTTGTCTGTCTGCTGTTGCCGGTGTCTGCTGTTGCCTGTCTGCTGTTGCCTGTCTCCCGTTGCCTGTCTCCTGTTGCAATGTTTGTAATTATGTTAATGCTCGGGTAGCCTCTATTCTACTTGTTTTACTGCTTGTTTTTCTAATTGTTTTTCTGCTTGCTTTTCTGCTTGTTTATCTGCTTGTTTTTCTGCTTGTTTTTCTGTTTGTTTATCTGCTTGTTTATCTACTTGTTTTTCTGCTTGTTTTTCTGTTTGTTTATCTGCTTGTTTATCTGCTTGTTTTTCTGCTTGTTTTCCTGCTTGTTTTTCTGTTTGTTTTTTATACTAGTCTTCTGCTTGTTTTACCACTTGTTTCTGCTTTTTTCTGCCTGTTTTACCACTTGTTTCTGCTTTTTTCTGCTTGTTTTACCACTTGTTTCTGCTCTTTTCTGCTTGTTTTTCTGATGGTTCCTCTCCTTGTTTTTCTTTATTTTATTCCGTTCTGTGTTTTTTTTACAAAAGTTTCAGATTGTTGGTGTTTTTTCTGTGGATTTTGCTGGTATGTTTTTTTTCTCCTCTCGGTGTTTTTGTTTTATCTATTTTTCCGTGTTGATTTGACGTCTTTTTATTTATTTTATTCTTCCTGTTTGTTTTTATTATTATTATTATTATTATTATTATTATTATTATTTTTTAATTATTATTATTATTATTGATATTATTATTATTATTATTATTATTATTATTATGAGTTTGAGGTAATCAGTCCCTCGGCCGAGGGACTGATTACCTCAAACTCCTCCTTTTATTACTACTTTCTTCTTTGTATTGGACTGATGAAGCCACTGTGTGGCGAAACGTTTCCTCAATAAAGATACCCAAGTGTTGCATATGTGTCTAATTTATCAACCTGTCAGGTTCTCTGAACCATTCATCTACATATTATTATTTTATTTATTTCTTGTGTTTGTTTTCCTTTTTTTTTACATTAATCTCGGGTTTTTTAAAGTGATTACAGTGTTTCTGTTTTTGTTGATGGTGGATGTATTTGTTTCAGACAGTGACAACGCGACACAAACAGTGACAGCACCACAAAAACAGTGATAGTACCACACAAACAGTGAGAGTACCACACAAACAGTGACAGTACCACACAAACAGTGACAGTACCACACAAAAACTGACAACACGACACAAACAGTGACAGTACCACACAAACAGTGACAACACCACACAAACAGTGACAACACCACACAAACAGTGACAGTACCACACAAACAGTGACAACACCACACAAACAGTGACAGTACCACACAAACAGTGACAACACCACATAAACAGTGACAGTACCACACAAACAGTGACAACACCACACAAACAGTGACAGTACCACACAAACAGTGACAACACCACATAAACAGTGACAACACCACACAAACAGTGACAGTACCACACAAACAGTGACAACACCACATAAACAGTGACAACACCACACAAACAGTGACAGTACCACACAAACAGTGACAACACCACACAAACAGTGACAGTACCACATAAACAGTGACAGTACCACACAAACAGTGACAACACCACACAAACAGTGACAGTACCACACAAACAGTGACAACACCACACAAACAGTGACAACACCACACAAACAGTGACAGTACCACACAAACAGTGACAACACCACACAAACAGTGACAACACCACATAAACAGTGACAGTACCACACAAACAGTGACAGTACCACACAAACAGTGACAACACCACACAAACAGTGACAACACCACACAAACAGTGACAACACCACATAAACAGTGACAGTACCACACAAACAGTGACAGTACCACACAAACAGTGACAACACCACATAAACAGTGACAACACCACACAAACAGTGACAATACCACACAAACAGTGACAGCACCACACAAACAGTGACAGTACCACACAAACAGTGACAGTACCATACAAACAGTGACAACACCACACAAACAGTGACAACACCACACAAACAGTGACAACACCACATAAACAGTGACAGTACCACACAAACAGTGACAGTACCACACAAAGAGTGACAACACCACACAAACAGTGACAATACCACACAAACAGTGACAACACACCACAAACAGTGACAGTACCACACAAACAGTGACAATACCACACAAACAGTGACAGCACCACACAAACAGTGACAACACCACACAAACAGTGACAACACCACACAAACAGTGACAGCACCACACAAACAGTGACAACACTACACTAACAGTGACAGCACCACACAAACAGTGACAGCACCACACAAACAGTGACAGCACCACACAAACAGTGACAGCACCACACAAACAGTGACAACACCACACAAACAGTGACAACACCACACTAACAGTGACAACACCACACAAACAGTGACAACACCACACTAACAGTGACAGCACCACACAAACAGTGACAACACCACACAAACAGTGACAGCACCACACAAACAGTGACAACACCACACAAACAGTGACAACACCACACAAACAGTGACAGCACCACACAAACAGTGACAACACACCACAAATAGTGACAACATTTGCAGTATAACCTGCCAGCGATACTCCTGTAATATTTAATCTACTTATCGTATTATCACCACGGCGAGAGAGAGAGAGAGAGACAGACAGACTGACATACAGACAGAGACAGACAGACAGAGACAGACAGACAGAGACAGACAGACAGAGACAGAGACTGAGACAGAGAGAGGGAGACAGACAGACAGACATACAGACAGAGACAGACAGACAGAGACAGACAGACAGAGACAGAGACTGAGACAGAGAGAGAGAGACAGACATACAGACAGAGACAGACAGACAGAGACAGAGACTGAGACAGAGAGAGAGAGACAGAGACAGACAGACAGACAGACAGACAGAGACAGACAGACAGAGACTGAGACAGAAGAGAAGACAGAAGACAGAGACAGAGACAGAGACAGAGACAGAGAGACAGACAGACAGAGACAGAGACAGACAGAGCAGAGACAGAGACAGAGACAGACAGACAGAGAAGAGACAGAGCAGACGAGAGAAGAGAGAGAGAGAGAGAGAGAGAGAGAGAGAGAGAGAGAGAGAGAGAGAGAGAGGAAGATACGTATGTACTGAGCAGCATTAATCCAATAGACACGAGAAGCACGTCATGCTACTACATAAACCGGCAGGATTTCTCTCTCTCTCTCTCTCTCTCTCTCTCTCTCTCTCTCTCTCTCTCACTCGACGCTGCACTGGGGTGTGTGTGGTACACAGAGAGATGCGTCACAGAGAATACTCTGTGGGAATTTCAATGAGATCCACAGCCCGGGTCTGTAGTCTGAGCCCCGTAGAATACATTCTTAACTTTTAGGGCATGACAGCGTCATCCAGAGAGGGAACGCCCTAAAGGGAAGTGACCAAGGGAGTTTATAGTTACCGGTTGTGAAAGACAATTGTCGCTAGACCTGTTTTCTTTATGTGTGTGTGTGTGTGTGTGTGTGTGTGTGTATGTGTCATACACACCACGTTGTATATATATTACGTTTGTTTGTTTTCTGTAACGAGATTTAATTTGTTCGTGACTTTTGTTTGTTTTATGAAGAGTTTCTTTTGCTATTTACCGCTTTTTTGTACCGTAACGGAGATTTTTTCTGTTTACGGATTCCGTTTATTTTACAAAAATTCTGTTTGCCGCCTGAAAATTAAACAATTACATATTTCTCCCCGTCTATGGAAATTTGATTTTCTTTTTTTTTTCATTTATTTTTTAGTGACTGCCGTTGAAGCTCTGTTTTAGAATATGGTCACGTACCGTTTTTTCCTGTTGTAGCTGCCTGTTATTGACGGTCACGTCCCGTTTTGTGGCGTTCCTCAGGCAATTGAATAAGTGTTCTTTTTTTTAACGTCTGAATGTACATATATTTTATTGTTGTTCATACACACACACATATAGTGAAGAGGCGGGGCCAGGAGCTATGAATCGACCCCTGCAACCACAACTAGGTGAGTACACACACAGGAGCAGGGAGAGAGGGGACCCAGTAGCCATCAGTGAAGAGGCGGGGCCAGGAGCTGAGTCTCGACCCCTGCAACCACAATTAGGCGAGTACAGTTATGTGAGTACACACACATACCCAGTAGCGGCCAGTGAAGAGGCGGGGCCAGGAGCTATGACTCGACCCTTGCAACCACAACTAGGTGAGTACAACTAGGTGAGTACATACACACACAAACATGAGCACGTAGAGAGGATTGGGCTCATACATGACAACCAGCACGGTTTCAGGGACGGGAAATCCTATGACACAAACCTACTTGAGTTCTACGACAAGGTAACAAAAATAAGACAGGAGAGAGAGAGAGAGAGAGAGAGAGAGAGAGAGAGAGAGAGAGAGGGATGGGTAGATTAAATCGTTCTGGGCTGTAAGAAGACTTTCGACACGGTACCACACAAGTTTCTGGTTCAAAAACAAGAGGAGCAGGCAGGAATAGTAGGGAAAAGACTGCAGTGGATCAGGATATACCTGACAGGAAGGAAACAGCGAGTGTTGGTACGTGATGAGGTGTCAGAGTGGGCGCATGCGTCGAGTGGGGTTCCACAAAGGTCAATCCTAGGTCCGGTGCTGTTTCTTGTATATGTGAATGATATGATGGAAGGGATGGAGTCAGAGGTGTCCCTGTTCCCTGATGATGTGAAACTAATGAGGAGAATACAAGCGGAAAAGAATAAGGTAAGCCTACAAGGGCATCTGGACAGGCTGCAAACCTGGTACAACAAATGGCTTCTGGAGTTTAGCCCCATCAAGTGCAAAGCTTGGGAAAGGTGTAAGAAGACCTCAGACGGAGTACAGACTAGGGGATCAAAGGCTGCAAACCTCACTTAAGGAAAAGGATCTTTGAGTGAGCATTATACCGAGCACATATAAGGCGCACATCAACCAAATAACCGCTAGAGCATACGGGCGCCTGGTAAGGACTAAGGGGTCATTCAAGACACTGTACACCGTATACGTCAGGCCCATATTGGAGTATGCAGCACCAGTATGGAACCCACACCTGGTCAAACACGTCAATAAATTGGAGAAAGTACAAAAGTTTGCAAGAACACTAGTCCCGGAGTTGACGGGTATGCCCTACGAGGAGAGGTTAAGGAAAATCAACCTTATGACACTAGAGGATAGGAGGGATAGGGAGGACATGATAACGACATATAAAATACCGAGAGGAATTGACAAGTTGGACAGGGCTACATTATTTCACAGATGGAAAACAGGAACAAGGAGACATAACTGGAAGTTGAAAATTCAGATGAGTCATAGGGATGTTAGGAAGTATTACCTTAGCCTTAGAGTTGTCAGGAAGTGAAACAATCTAGAGAGTGATCTTATCCAGATATTCCTGTAGTGCTCTAGTGTCCTCGTCAAAATTAATCCCACGGCCTATTTTAGCTTACCTTGCTATTTATTCCCTCATCATTATGTCTTTACATAATACATAGCTTAAAGAAGAGGTATGATTAGGCTCTTGGAGCGGGGACAGAGTGACCTAGTAGCGACTAGCGAAGAGGCGAGGCTAAGAACTACCGTGACTAGACCCTTGCAACCACAAATAGGTGAGTACAAGTCTGTCCACCACAGGACGCTGCTTAGTACTCCCGGGTTTTGAGTGCTGCCCCCCAACAAACCCCATTAATCAGAACATCAACCATTAGGTCAGGGTCTGG
>WNWK01013446.1:0-55329 GCA_009830355.1 Cherax destructor
CTGGGCATTGTTTTTGGTCAAAATACAAAACCATGAAATTCATCTTCAGAGACATTTCCCATCTGTGTTAGAGCTATCATTGGTGAAGAGAAGAGTCCCAGATTCCAATGTAACAGGGACTACTGAAATGGCTTTCCCAAATGCCCCACTGGCCCCCTATTTTTTTTATACTGCAACTGACCACACAGACCCATTCCCCACATTGGGCCTACCAGCTTTCTCCCCTTGATTTGGGGCCGCTAATTTTAGGTTTTAATATGTCGGAAACATTGGCTCATAAGACGATATATACGACCAAACAGTAAAAGGGTTTAAAGGGCCCTTGTCGGGAGCAAAGGTGTGCACAGTAAAAAAAAACCGAAAAGCACAAATGAAAAAAAAAGTGCCCATGTATTTGGTCAAAAACTTGGGTGTATTTTCTTATGGTATTTTTGGTTGAATTTTTTCTTGGTCTTTTTTGATAGAATGGAAAATATATTAAGAAATAGAAATGGTTTTAAATGGTTTAAAGACTGGGTAGCTTGAAATTGAGCTCAAAGTAGCAGAAATTTTCAATTTTTTTCCTGTTAAGAATAAACAAATAAATCATGCTTCAAATACACATCAACTAGGGGGTCAAAAATGCATTCACAAATTTATTATTTGTACAGTTTTTACAATTATAGACCCAAACAATAAATCTTCACTTTTTGTGTGAAAAAAAATTCAAAATGAAAAAAACTAATATAAATGGGGCCTAGAGACGTGACTAATGAACAGAAAAATTTTATTTTAGCCCGGAATGTCTGCATGTTTATTCTGGACTTTATTTTGAAATTGGCCTTAAATTTTGTGTGAAATTGGCCAAATAGTAATTTAGATCTCTTTATTGGATAGTCGAAATAGGTAAATGGGCAGTTTCTTGTACTCAATTAATAGAATGAAAAGTTCTAGTGAAATAGCTATGAGTTTGGTCATCTGGAACAATGGAATTGGCCCAAAATAGGGCTCAAAGTGGGCAAAATCGCGGTGTAAATATCACCGAGACTGCTAACTTCGCAATAGCGTAATTCTACAAAGTTTTCTTGAAATTTCACACTTTTCATTTCATTCCCTTTTGGGAAAAAGATTCTCTGTCATTTCATGAGAATTTTTTTTTTTTTTTTAAATTCTTCAACCCTTGGAGCATTGTCCTCGACAACAAGAGCACCTACGAAAACCTTATTTGAAAACCGATTTGTGCGACAACTGGGTTCCACTGTACTTATAATACAATAATACTTATACTGATCGTACTTATAGTAAATACTATATACTATAATACTTGCTAATATTTAAAATCTTATAATCATGGCAGCTGATCAAGTGCAGAAAAAATTGGAAGAGCTTTCACAAAATTTCAAAGGCTTCCCAGAAGCAAGTGGAGCTGCGAACCAGTCAAGAAGAAACACTTACCACCAGACGTTCCGTTGAGCGCAAAATCGCCACCTGTGAGCAGGGTTAAATGTATTCAAGTGAGTAAAACCAGTCAGGCGAGCCCCGTTTTACAATGCTTTGCTTACAGTGTTTTGCTTTTAGCGCTTCTCTTTAGGGTGTTTCACTTTACAGTGGTTCGTTTTACAGTGCTTCACTTTATGGTGCTTTGTTTTGCAGCACTTTGCTTTGTGGTGTTTTGCTTTACAGTGCTTCGCTTTATGGCATTTGCTAATGCAGAAGTTGTCAATTATACCCATTCTTCATTTATTCAGACTTCCTACAATAAATATATTCACCACTCACTATAAGGTAAGGACAAAAATATTTGAAGGTAAGTAATTTGTGTACTGTATATGCATTTTTTTGGCCTAGCTCTATTGCTTATTTAATATATGAGAAGGCAAACATGTTATCAGACTTTTATATGCATTTGAAATGAAAAAAAGGTCTATATTTCATGTGACAGTGATTTTCACTTACAGCAGTAAAATAAATGTAAGTGTAAAGAAATTGTTCATATATTGACAGCATGATAAGGCATAAGTTGCCTGTGGCCTATAAATTCTAAGGAGGAAGAGAAGGTGGCTGATGCTACTTCCTGCATATAGTGAGTGCATGTCAAAACATAAACCTCGCTACATCCAACTTGGCCCAGTAGGACCACATAGCTTTCCCCTCCACTCTTCAAATCCTCCAAGTACAGTGAACCCCGGATTTCGTCAATAATTCTTTCCCCAAGGCTGTTCCAGTGCCGTTACCGAATGAATTTGTTCCCATAGGACGAATGTAAATTAGATTAGTCCATTTCAGACCCCCAAAAATACACTTACAAAAGCACTTACAAAAATACACTTCATAATTGTTCGAGTTGGGAGCAGTACAAAATCCGGGTCCACTGTACAGGTATACCTCGTTAATACGGCACTCACTTCAGAACACTTTGCTAATGTGGCACTTTTCAGTTATATTCATTTATTATTTTTGACACTTGCCATCCTCTTCAGATGGTTTTCAGCAGTTTTATTTTTTTTTTTTTTAGTGTTGAATCTTTTTTAGGTCTAGTGCTGTTGCGCACTTAATAAATGATAGGTAAACAAGTGAAAAAAGACTGAGATTGCTTTACGGTGATGGTCTGGAGCGGTAATTTTCAGGAATATAATCACCAAGTTAGTTGATGGTCCACCGTATCTCTTTAAATGAACAGTGTAAAATGTAAGTGATGGATCTAAAGTGGAGGAAATTGCCTGTGGGGGATTGTGAGGTACATGTACATAACTTATAGCTGTGAGGCTTTTGGATTTTTATAATTCTTGTCTGCTTTAACCTAACTGTCCAACATGAAACTACGTTCTCTCACCCAGTGCCTCAAATATTTTTATTTTTTTTTTAAATTAAGGACAATTTTCTGTGTAATAAGACAAAAAAAAATTTTTAGGGTCAGTACTTACCGAGATATAAGGCTGCGAATTTGGCTTTGGATACTCACCTGATGGCAACATGGAGTCCTGCCGCTTGCAGAAGTGTTGCTGATATACGTTTTTCTTGTGTTTTTTTATATTTTATGTAATTTTATGTTCTGATAATTACAATTTGTAGTAGTTCTGTGATTCCATAGCCAATGTTTGTTCTGACACTAATGTTAAGTACTAAAATAGTACATACTAGAATAGTCACAAACACACTGACAGGTGAACATTTTCACCTGCCTTGGTCACATATTATTGTCTGAAATATATACAAAGTATTTATAGGTCCCAATGCTGGAGTATATATGAAACTCCTTGAAGCATGGTGTAAGATGAGTGTCACTCCACTGCTGGCAGTGCAGCAGACGGAGATAGATACAGACAGACAGATATAGATAGAGACAGCCAAAGTCAATCAGCCACCCAGCCAGCCACAGGCCAGCCAGCTGGCCACCCAGCTGGCACCCAGCCTCCGGAACACGTATTACACATTCCAGAATTGTTTCTCTTTACTTAGGGCATAGGTTATAGGACATTCTGGCAGGATGACACTAACTGTTATCAAAATTGAAAGGATGTTGCACAAATGTTTGGCATGGGTTATTATCGAGGTTTTTGATATATCCTCGACCACTTGTCCATCCACCTCAAAGCCACTAAACTCAGGGTCAACATCACTTTCCTCTTAAAGGGGAGTGTTAATACGACATGACATCAGTGAATCCCTGGTGTTTGCCATGCTGTTTGTCAGCTGGCACTCAATTGAATTGGTTCTCCCACAAGGTACTAAGTGATCCCAGATTTTTAATACTAAAACACGAGTGTTAAGACCATTCGATACTGACCGTATCTCAGGCCAATCATCCCAAATTTGGAGGCAGGAAAAATAAAACGTTGATCTCGTTTGGAGCGCTAGTGGTAATAACGTAGATCTACTTTTTTGGACAGTTAAGGGTTAAACTTCTGCACATACGTTAACAGAGGTTCTTGATGGCTAGAATGCTGCCAAGTGCAGATCTCTGTATTAAGGATGACAGTGCATCACACATTGCAGTTATGCTTGAATATGGATCTTTCATTGTAGCAGCAGGTAGAGGATATGTTACAGGCTCATCAGGTCAGTGAAAAGTGAGTTTCTCTTGCACAATTCAGGAGGGCCCCGCTTATACAGCAGGGTTAGGCTCTGGGCTACTGCGGGAAAGTGAAAATTGTTTAACAAAACATAGTTTTTTTTTCACTTTCAAATGCATGAAAAAGCCTGATAGCATTTTTACACTATCATATGTTAAGTGAACAATGAGCTAGACCTAAAATGCATATACAGTACACACATTGTTTTTTTTTTTAAAAACCAGCCATATTCCACTGAGGCAGGTGACCAAAAGAAAACAAAAGTTTTCTTTTTAAATTTAGTAATTTATACGGAGAAGGGGTTACTAGCCCCTTGTTCCCGCATTTTAGCCGCCTTTTACAACATGCATGGCTTACGGACTAAGGATTCTTCTACCTTTCCCATAGAGACACATTACTTACCTTATAATATTTTGTAGGATGTCTGAATAAATAAAGAATGGGTATACAGTGGTCCCTCGGTTTTCGCTGAAAATTCGTTCCAGAATGCTGCTCAAGTGCCATTACCGAACGAATTTACTTCCTTAAGAAATAATGTCACGTAGGTTAGTCTATTCAGACCCCCAAAATACACTTGCAACAGCACTTACGAAAATATACTTACATAAATGTTCGAGTTTGGAGATGCACGAAAACCGAGGGACCACTGTAATTGAAAACCACTGCATTACTGAAACGTTGTAAAGCGACGTGCTGTAAACGGGTCCCTCCTAATCCAATACGAAAGCAAAAAAACAAAGTTCACTAGTAAATATTTTTGGCTGCTAAGAATTTTCAATGCTGTTATTTCAATTAATAAAACTTACCTTGGTCTGAAATCCGTATACAAATCAAATGTTGAGTGGGACAGAATATTGTATAGATTGTTTCATTCCATTTAACAGTGTTAAAAATTAGTATTCCATGTACAGTGGTCCCCGAGTTTTGTAAAACTTCACTCCAGAAGCCTGCTAAAGCGCCATTACCGAACGAATTTCTCCCTTAAGGAAAAATGTCACGTAGGTTAGTCTATTTCAGACCCCCAAAAATACACTTCCACAAGCACTTACAATATTATACTTACATAATTGTACGATTTCCGGGTGTAGAAACTCGGGGAACCACTGTATATTGTTTTGGTGTATTGTATAGAATTCTGTTGTACAATCTAATATGTTGAAAATTTTGTTCTTAGGATGGTTTATATTATAGCTGACCTTGGGTTCATTGTCTTGCAGGATGTCAGTAAGCAGCGTCTGGAACTTCTGAGGAGGAGGAACCCGGATGCTTAAATGCTCTTAAGTGGCTGGAAGTGAACAAGGACAAGTTTCTGCTCCTGTGTATGCTCCCATGTGCACACAGGTATGTTTCAACATCGACTGTATGTGGCCGTACAAAGATGGTAAATTCATCATAAATATTAAGCTCACTCATTACTATAATCATGAATCATAATGGGAAACCAATTTTGCTCCTTGAAATTTTTTCTAAACTGTTTGGCTATACAGTAAGACCCCGTATCTGCAGGAATACGTTCCGAGGACCGCACGGATACTGAAACCACAGATAGTAGCTAACCCTATACGTATATAAATCCTAGACATACCAATTATAAAGTTAATTGATAAATTATGCAAAATACATGGAGAATTATCACTTTTTCACTGATGGGAAGCACTTCAGGGCTTCTCTTAGACTTTGAAGAACTTCCACCTTCACTACTTTTGCACATTGAGGTCAATATTAAGTAAAATTAAGGGTTATATTTGGGCCATGATAAACGTGGATAACTGAAACCACAGATACAGGACCTGCGGATATGGGGTCCTACTGTACTTATTTTTTTTTTTCAACAAGTCAGCCGTCTCCCACCGAGGCAGGGTGACCCAAAAGAAAGAAAATCCCCAAAAGAAAATACTTTCATCATCATTCAACACTTTCACCTCACTCATACATAATCACTGTCTTTGCAGAGGCGCTCAGATACGACAGCTGAGAATAAGTCCTCCCAGCTGTCACTATCCGAGACCCCTCCTTTAAAGTGCAGGCATTGTACCTCCCATTTCAGGACTCAAGTCCAACTAAATCAATTAACTGGTTTCCCTGAATCCCTTCACACAATGTTACCCTTCTCACACTCCAACAGCTCGTCAGGTCCCAAAAACTATTCATCTCCATTCACTCCTATCTTACACACTCACACATGCTTGCTGGAAGTCCAAGCTCTAGCCCACAAATCCTCCTTTACCCCTCCTTCCAACCTTTCGAGACGACCCCTACCCTGCCTTCCTTCCCTACAGATTTATATGCTCTGCAAGTCATTCTTACTTTGATCCATTCTCTCTACATGACCAAACCACCTCAACAACCCTCTTCAGCCCTCTGACAAATACTTTTAGTAACTCCACACCTCCCCCTAATTTCCACACTCTGAATTTTCTGCATAATATTTACAAACACATTGCCCTTAGACAGGACATCTCCACTGCCTCCAGCCGCCTCCTTGCTGCAGCATTTGCAACCCATGCTTCACACCCATATAAGAGTGTTGGTACCACTATACTTTCGTACATTCCCTTCTTTGCCTCCATGGATAACGTTTTTTGTCTCCACAGATACCTCAACGCACCACTCACCTTTTTTTCTTCATCAATTCTATGGTTAACCTCATCCTTCATAAACACATCCGCTGACACGTCAACTCCCAAATATCTGAAAACATTTACTTCTTCCATAATCCTCTCCAATGTGATATCCAATTTTTCTTTATTTAAATCGTTTGATACCCTCATCACCTTACTCTTATCTATGTTCACTTTTAACTTTCTACCTTTACACACCCTCCCAAACTCGTCCACTAACCTTTGCAACTTTTCTTTAGAATCTTCCATAAGCACAGTATCATCAGCAAAAAATAACTGTGTCAACTCCCATTTTGCATTTAATTCTCCATAATTTAATCCCCCCCCTCTCCCCAACACCCTAGCATTTACTTCTTTTACAACCCCATCTATAAATATATTAAACAACCATGGTGACATTACACATCCCTGTCTAAAACCTACTTTACCGGGAAGTAATCTCCCTCTCTCCTACACACCTAACCTGAGCCTCACTATCCTCATAAAATCTTTACAGCCTTCAGTAACTTACTACCTATTCCATACACTTGCAACATTTGCCATTGCTCCCCTATCCTCTCTATCATATGCCTTTTCTAAATCCATAAATGCAATGAAAACTTTTCTACCTTTATCTAAATACTGTTCACATATATGCTTCACTGTAAACACTTGATCTACACATCCTCTACCCACTCTAAAGCCTCCTTGCTCATCTGCAATCCTACTCTCTGTCTTACCTCTAATTCTTTCAATAATAACCCTGCCATACACTTTACCTGGTATACTCAGTAAACTTCTTCCCCTATAATTTTACACTCTCTTTTATCCCCTTCCCTTTATATAAAGGAACTATACATGCTCTCTGCCAATCCCTAGGTACCTTCCCATCTTTCATACATTTATTAAACAAAAATACCAACCACTCCAACACTATATCCCCCCCTGCTTTTAACATTTCTGTCATGATCCCATCAGTTCCAGCTGCTTTACCCCCTTTCATTTTACGTAATGCCTCACGCACCTCCCCCACCTCACATCCTGCGCCTCTTCACTCCTAATACTCTGTTTTAGCTGACAAATCCATTCGTTCCTAGACTTTCTTAACTTCTTTATCTCACTCCAAAATTTTTCTTGTTGTCAGCAAAATTTCTTGACAGAGCCTCTCTCACTCTATCATCTGCTCTCCTTTTGACTCTCTCACCACTCTCTTCGCCTTTCTTTTGAGGTTGGAGGGAGGGGGTAAAGGAAGTTTTGTGTGCAGGAGGTTGGACTTCCAGCAAGCTTGTGTGAGCGTATTGATAGTAGTGAATGGAGACAAATGGTTTTAATACTTGACATGCTGTTGGAGTGTGAGCAAAGTAACATTTATGAAGGGATTCAGGGAAACCGGCAGGCCGGACTTGAGTCCTGGAGATGGGAAGTACAGTGTATGCACTCTGAAGGAGGGTGTTAATGTTGCAGTTTATAACTGTAGTGTAAGCACCCCCTGGCAAGACAGGATGGAGTGAATGATGATGAAAGTGTTTCTTTTTCGGGCCACCCTGCATTGGTGGGAATCGGCCGATGTGTTAATAAAAAAATAAAAAATAAAACGTGTGTGTGTGTGTACACTCACCCAATGTACTCACCCTAATGTGGTTGCAGGGGTCGAGACTCAGCTCCTGGCCCCGCCTCTTCTCTGTCCGCTACTGGGTCTCTGCTCTCCCTGCTCCATGAGCTTTATCATACCTCGTCTTAAAACTATGTATGGTTCCTGCCTCCACAATATCTTTCTCTAGACTATTCCACTTCCTGACTACTCTGGTGGCTGAAGAAATGCTTCCTAACATCCCTTTGACTCATCTGAGTCTTCAGCTTCCAGTTGTGTCCCCTTGTTTCTGTGTTCCCTCTCTGGAACATCCTGTCCCTGTCTACCTTGTCGATTCCCGCAGTATTTTGTATGTCGTTATCATGTCTCCTCTGACCCTTCTTTCCTCCAGTGTTGTTAGTCCTATTTCCCTCAACCTTTCTTCATAGGACAGACCCCTGAGTTGTGGAACTAGCCTTGTCGCAAACCTTGCACTTTCTCTAGTTTCTTGACGTGCTTGACCAGGTGTGGGTTCCAGACTGGTGCTGCATACTCTAGTATGGGCCTGACGTACACGGTGTACAGTGTCTTGAACGATTCCTTGTTAAGGTAACGGAACGCTAATCTTAGGTTTGCCAGTCGCCCATATGCTGCCGCAGTTATCTGGTTGATGTGTGCTCCGGAGAGTGCTGGCGTTTACTCACCCCAAGGTGAGTATAACGCCACCTAGCCTGTACTCTGTCAGCGGTCTTTTGCCCTTCTCCGATTTTCATGACTTTGCATTTGGTGGGGTTAAATTCGAGAAGCCAGTTGCTAGACCAGATGTCAAGCTTGTCCAGGTCTCTTTGAAGTCCTGCTTGGTCTTCATCCGATGTGATTCTCCTCATTAATTTCACATCATCTGCGAACAGAGACACTTCTGAGTCTATCCCGTCCGTCTGTACCAAGAATAGCACTGGCCCTAGGATTGACCCCTGCGGTACACCGCTCGTCACAGGCGCCCACTGTGATACCTCATCATGCACCATGCCTCCCTGTGAGGTATTCCTGATCCATTCCAGTGCCCTTCCTGTTATACACGCTTGGTCTTCCAACTTCTTTACTAATCTCATATGAGGAACTGTGTCGAAGGCCTTCCTGCAGTCCAGGAAAATGCAGTCAACCCACCCTTCTCTCTTTGCCTTACCTCTGTTACTTTATCATAGAACTCCAGGAGGTTCGTTGCACAGGATTTGCCTTCCCTGAATCCGTGCTGTCTGGCGTTGATTATCCTGTTCTGCTCCAGATGCTCCACCATTCTTTTCCTGATGATCTTCTCCAAGACTTTGCACACTATACACGTAAGTGACACCGGTCTATAGTTTAGTGCCTCTTTTCTGTCTCTTTTTTTAAAGATGGGGACTACGTTGGCCTTTTTCCATACCTCAGGTAGCTGCCCAGTTTGAAGGGATGTGTTGAATATTATGGTAAGTGGCACACTCAGAACCTCAGCTCCTTCCCGAAGAACCCACGGGAGATATTGTCCGGACCCATCGCCTTTGAGGTATCAAGGTCACTGAGTAACTGCTTCACCTCCCCTCAGTTGTGTGTATGCCCTCCAGCACTTGATACATCCCTTGTTGGTGATGCACCTCGTCCTGTCTACCCAGCTGCCTTCCTGCCTCCACTGTGAAGAATTCCTTAAACCTAGAGTTGAGCTCCTCACATACCTCTTGATCATTACTTGTGAGTTCCCATCTTCTCTCCTCAGCCTTATCACCTGGTCCTTGACTGTTGTCTTCCTTCTGATGTGACTGTACATCAGTTTGGGTCAGACTTGACTTTCGATGCTATGTCATTTTCGTACTGTTTCTGGGCATCCCTCCGTACCTGTGCATACTCGTTTCTAGCTTTTCGACTAATCTCTTTGTTTACTTGGGTTCTTTGCCTTCTGTACCTTTTCCATTCTCTGACACTCTGAGTCTTTGCCTCCCTGCACCTTTGGGTAAACCAGGGGCTCTTTCTGGTCTTCCCAATTAATCTTTTTCCTTTGGGTATAAACCGTTCCTCTGCCTCCTTGCACTTTGTCGCTACGTATTCCATCATTTCATTTACTGACTGTCCTTCCATTTCCCATTCCCACAGAACCTCCTGCAGGAAATTCCTCATACCCGTGTAGTCCCCTCTTTTAAAGTCTGGTTTGTCTCTTTCAGCACCGTTTTCCCTCTCCACCTGTAGCTCTACAATGTACTCAAAGCTCAGCACCATATGGTCGCTGGCTCCCAGGGGGCTCTCGTGTGTTATGTCCTCGATATCTGAGCTGTTCAGGGTGAATACAAGGTCCAGCCTTGCTGGTTCGTCCTCTCCTCTCTCTCTCTGGTCAGTGTCCCTGACAGGTTGGTGCATCAGGTTTTCCAGTACCATGTCCATCATCTTGGCTCTCCAAGTTTCTGGACCCCCACGTGGTTCTTGGTTCTCCCAGTCGATCTCCCTATGGTTGAAATCGCCCATGACCAGTAACTTTGCTCTGCTCATGTGCGCTTTTCTTGCCACCTCCTGCCAGAGTGTCCACCATTGCTCTGTTGTTCTCGTCATATTCCCCTCCTGGCCTCCTGCAGTTCTGTGGTGGGTTATACATCACTGCATGACTATCTTGTGCTCCCAGACTGGATGGTCCCTTTCTCTACACACCTCCATTCCTTCCATTTCCTCGAATCTCCAATGGTTCCTTACGAGCAGTGCGACCCCTCCCCCCCTTCTCCTTCTATCTTTCCTCAGGATCTGATATCCCTGTGGGAAGATTGTGTCTGTTATTGCCTCATTTAGTTTAGTTTCTGTGACGGCTATGATGTCTGGGGACATCTCACCTATTCTTTCATTCCACTCTTCATACTTATTCGTGATTCCATCCGCATTTGTGTACCAAACCTTCAACCTCGTTTCCAATACTGTGGCCCTGGGGGGATCTTGGTGGGTTGGGGGTGTGGGCAGGGTTCCCATAGGGGGTTGCTGCATGGGTGGGGGTTGTATGGTTGGAGTATGGGTTGGTGGGGTGGGGTTTGTGATGGGGTGGGGTAGTTGTGATGGTGGGTTTTGGGTTGCTGGGGTGGGGACAGGGGAATGATGTGTGTGTGTGATGTTAAAATATATGGTTGCCGTTGGGTTGCTGTGATTTGAGGCCCTCCATGAGTGCTTCCGGTGGGTGTGTTTGTCCTTCTGCTTGGGCCTGGTGCCCTCCGTACCTCGCTGTCTCCTCCTCTCTCTCCTCTCTTCGCTTTCTTATCCTCTCCTTTAGGGCCTCCCTTTCTTCCTGCGTTCTGTCCCGATGTAGGTATACATTGTGGTACTCCTGAGTCGCCCTCAGCCGTGCTTTCTCTTGCAGGATCATGGTATGGGCTGATTCTGCATTGAAGATTACTTTGAGGGGCCGATTTCTTTCCCTTGTGTACCACCCGATTCTCCGAAAATTTGTCACCTGGGACGTGTTTCCCCCTGTTGCTAGCATGATACCTTTAATCCTTTCTTCTCCTCCTGTTTTCTTCTGTCGTGGGTGTCCCCCTCGACTTCCTTAAGGCTGTAGATAAAGATCGACTTAGTGTGACCTAAGTGTAAGTAGAAGTAGCAAGACGTACCTGAAATCTTGCATGTTTATGAGACAGAAAAAAAACACCAGCAAATCCTACCATCATGTAAAACAAATACAGGCTTTTGTTTTACATTCACTTGGCAGGACGGTAGTACCTCCCTGGGTGGTTGCTGTCTACCAACCTACTACCCTCATTTTTACATTTGGTAATTTATACAGGAGAAAGGGTTACTAGCATCTTGCTCCTGGCCCCTTGCCTCTTATGACACACATGACTTATGGAGGAAAAATTCTCTTAGGAATTGTTACATTCTATTTTTTTTGTGTATTTAGTGTTCCAAAATTGTGGAACTGACCTAATGCAAAGCTTGGTGGAGGCTTGATCCACTTTAGAACAATTACAGAACAGTTGCATTACTTTCATTTACCTAACTGTCCTATTTACCTGTCCTATTTACCTAACTGTCCTATTTGCCTAACTGCCCTGTTTACCTAACTCCCCCATTTACCTAACTCTCTTGTTTATTTAACTCTCCTATTTACCTAAATCTAATATTTACCTAACTGCTATATGTATGTACTTAACTGTCCTATTTTTCAGATAAACATGAAACATTCTGGGTACGCCAAATATGTGGAGAATCGCATTAGTGAAAACGACTTGATGGCATTTGTGTGCGAGAGTAAGGAGGATATGAACCTCTTCAAAGAGCTGATGGACAGGCAAGGCATCAGGGTAAATATAGTATTCTCAACAGCCTCCAACATGGACCAGTATCGCTCCACGATACCTATACACCACCTAAGGTATCTTGTTAAACCCCCTTTCACGTACAAGTATTTTTTTGATGTACATTTATTTGTAAAATACACCACCTCTAGTGTTATTTTTTTTTTTTTTTTTCGAACATTTGTTAATATAGTGGACCCTCCCTTTTCGTTTATCTCTGTTTTCGTGAATTTTGGTTATCGCCGACTCTTCATCAAAATACAGTGGACCCTCGGTTAACGAATACCCCGGAAATCGTGCAATTATGTAAGTATAATTTTGTAAGTTCTTGTGGAAGTGTATTTTTGGGGGTCTGAAATAGACTAACCTACGTGAAATTTTTCCTTAAGGGAGTAAATTCGTTCGGTAATGGCACTTGAGCAGACTTCAGGAGTGAAGTTTTTACGAAACTCGGGGGTCCACTGTATTGGCTCCGTTTTTGTTGCTTTCCTCAGTTTTCGTTGTTGGTCCGGTACTTGTCTGAGTGTCGCATTGTTTCTAGGTGAGTGAACATTATCCTGCGACGTCATAGGAAACATTTCATAATAATCCATTGTTTTTGACACTTGTTTATTGTGTGTGGCTGCTAATATAAGCCACCATGGGCCCAAAGAAAACTGCTAGTGCCAGTCCTTTGGTAAAGAAAGTGAGGAACACGATAGAATTAAAGAAAGAAATCATAGAAAAATATGATAGTGGAGTACGTGTGGCCGACCTTTGGGGATGTCCATGGGGTTGGAGGTGAGTGGCCAAGATGTGGAAGAGTTGGTGGAGGATCACAGGGAAGAGCTAACCACTGAAGAGCTTCAAGACCTTCATCTGGAACAGACAGACCACAGCTGAGGAAATTGCTTCAGAGGAGGAGGAAGAGAGAGGGGAGTTGGTGCCTTCTTCAGTGATTAAGGACATTTGTGCAAAGTGGAATGAGGTGCAAACTTTTGTGGAAAAATATCACCCTGACCAAGCTGATACAAGCCGTATCTGCAACATGTTCAGTGACAATACTTTGTCCCATTTTAGGCAAATCTTAAAGTGACACCAGAAACAGAGCTCTCTGGACAGATTTTTAGTGTGACAAGGTTCCAGTGCCAGTAAAAGACAAAGAAGGGAAGTAACCCCAGAGAGGGCTTTGATATCTGAAGTCCTTAAGAGGGGGATTTCCCTTCCAGACAACCTCAACTCCCTCTCCCCTCCTCGCCTTCTTCAATACGCCAGAAAGAGTCTTCAATAAAGGAATGTGATGTTTATTTATCATTAAAATTAGTCTTTTTCTTCTTTCAACAAATCGGCCGTTTCCCACCAAGGCAGGGTGGCCCAAAGAGAAAAACAAAAGTTTCTCTTTTTATTGTTAGTAATGTATACAGCAGAAGGGGTTACTAGCCCCTTGCTCCCGGCATTTTAGTCGACTCTTACGGCACGCATGGCTTACGGAGGAAGAATTCTGTTCCACTTCCCCATGGAGATAAGAGGAAATAAGAACAAGAACTAGTAAGAAAATAGAAGAAAACCCAGAGGGGTGTGTGTATACATATGCTTGTACATGAATGTGTAGTGTGACCTAAGTTTAAGTAGAAGTAACAAGACATACCTGAAATCTTGCATGTTTATGAGACAGAAAAAAAGACACCAGCAATCTTACCATCATGTAAAACAATTACAGGCTTTCGTTTTACACTCACTTGGCAGGACGGTAGTACCTCCCTGGCCGGTTGCTGTCTACCAACCTACTACCTAGGATTAAAATTAGTCATTTACAATGGACCCCTGAGTTTCGTAAACCCCGGAAATCGTACAATTATGTAAGTATAATATTGTCAGTGCTTGTGGAAGTGTATTTTTGGGGGTCTGAAATAGACTAACCTACGTGACATTTTTCCTTAAGGGAGTAAATTCGTTCGGTAATGGCACTTGAGCAGACTTCAGGAGTGAAGTTTTTACGAAACTCAGGGGTACACTGTATATTTATTTCTCATTGTTTTCTGTATGTAAAACTATTGTTATTATTTAAAAAATGTATTTTTTGTTAACCCTTTCAGGGTCCAAGGCCATTTTTGGAAGGGGTGCGCCAGTGTCCAAGAATTAAAAAAAAAAAATCTTATTTTTTCTTATGAAATGGTAGAAAATCTTTTTCTGAAGGTAATATAACAAAAAGTACGAAATTTGATTGAAAATTGAGGAAACTATGCTCTCGCGAATTTTACACATCGGCGATTTTGCCGACTTTGACTGCCATTTTAGGCCAATTACATTATTCCAGTCGACCAAATTCTTAGATATTACACTAGTATTACTTCTATTCTATCAATTGAGTACAAGAAAAATGAAAGATTTACTGTTATGCAATATTGTAATAATTATACAAATAATATCACCACATTTGTGAACGTATATTAGACCCACCACCTGGCGCGTATTAGACGTGTGAGGTCATTTGTTTACTCTTGAACATCAGCAAAAATTTAACATTTCCGCTATTTTGAGCTCAGTTTCAAGCTATTTCCAGTACTAAAACCAATCAAAATCATCTCTATATCTGTTATATATCTTCCATTCTATGAAATGAGACCAAGAAATCGCAAATACAACTATAAAAAGTATATGAAAAATCACTGCAAAGTCGCTGTTTTAATCGAAAATTACGGTTTCAGTTTATTTTCTCTCATTATGCACTGTGTGCTGCAGGATTTGTTTTATGTGATGCACACTTACCACATAGATGTATTCTCTCATATCTAGGCCCAAATTTACCACTCAAAGCTTATCTGAGTGAGCTGAGCTCATGGCGTAGAACTACGGTTTGGACCCTGAAAGGGTTAATATTTTTGGGTGTCTAGAACGGATTAATTGTATTTACATTATTTCTTATGTGAAATATTACTAAGGTTTTCGTACTTTTCGGATTTAGACGAATCTTCCGGAACAGATTAAGTATGAAATCCGAGGTTCCACTGTATATAGTATATAGATATATATATATACACACACACACACACACGGGGACATGATAACGACATATAAAATACTGAGAGGAATTGACAAGGTGGACAGAGACAGAATGTTCCAGAGATGGGACACAGCAACAAGGGGACACAGTTGGAAGTTGAAGACTCAAATGAATCACAGGGATGTTAGGAAGTATTTCTTCAGTCACAGAGTGGTCAGGAAGTATAATAGCTTGGGAAGTGATGTAGTGGAGGCAGGATCCATTCATAGCTTCAAGAGGTATAATAAAGCTCATGGAGCAGGGAGAGTGACCCAGTAGCGGCCAGGGAAGAGGCAGGGCCAGGACCTATGACTTGACCCCTGCAACCACAACTAGGTGAGTACACACACACACACACACACACACACACACACAGGGGAGACATGATAACAACATATAATATACTGAGAGGAATTGACAAAGTGGACAGAGACAGAATGTTCCAGAGATGGGACACAACAACAAGGGGACACAGATGGAAGTTGAAGACTCAGATGAATCACAGAGATGTTAGGAAGTATTTCTTCAGTCACAGAGTTGTCGGGAAGTGGAATAGTTTAGGAAGCGATGTAGTGGAGGCAGGCTCTATACATAGCTTTAAGCAGAGGTATGATAAAGCTCATGGCGCAGGGAGAGTGACCCAGTAGCGGCCAGTGAAGAGGCGGGGCCAGGAGCTTTGACTCGACCCCTGCAACCACAACTAGGTGAGTACAACTAGGTGAGTACACACACACACACACACACACACACTCACTCACTCACTCACTCACACTCACACTCTAGACTTCCTCACTGCTGTGGAGGGAGTGTAGTGTTTGAAGAATGGTTTCAGCTGACAAATGTACTTCTCTATATTGCTCTTCACTGATTAAATATCTCATGTATTAATATTCCACAGAAAATATGGTTTTGAGACTTATATGCTGGACTGTATTGACGCGCCGCCTGCCATATTAGCGTTTCTGTGTCGTAATTATAAAATAGAGAATGTGCCAATAGCTCAGAAGGGAACTGTGGACGGTCTTCCTGAAGAACTCAAAATATTCTACATCGGTAAGTCATTTTTACTATTTTGTTATTGTTTAATTCTTTTCCGGTGTAGTTTCGTCATTTATATGTAAGATAGGAAGTTGACAGCAGCAGTAGCAACCACTTAGGGAAATTAAATACAGGAGTTCCCCACTTATACAGCAGGTTGGGTTCCTGGCTACTGTAGGTCCCCACTTATACAGCAGGTTAGGTTCCTGTCTACTGTAGGGCCCCACTTATACAGCAGGTTAGGTTCCTGGTTACTGTAGGTCCCCACTTATACAGCAGGTTAGGTTCCAGGCTACTGTAGGGCTCCATTTATACAGCAGGTTAGGTTCCTGTCTACTGTAGGGCCCCACTTATACAGCAGGTTAGGTTCCTGTCTACTGTAGGGCCGCACTTATACAGCAGGTTAGGTTCCTGGCTACTGTAGGGTCCCACTTATACAGCAGGTTAGGTTCCTGGCTACTGTAGGGTCCCACCTCCTCCCTCCTCCTCCTCCTCCTCTTCCACCTCCTCCTCCCTCCTCCTCCTCCTCCCTCCTCCTCCCCTCCCTCCTCCTCCTCCTCCTCCTCCTCCTCCTCTCCTCCTCCCTCCTCCCCCTCCTCCCCCCTCCCTCCTCCTCCCTCCCCTCCTCCCTCCCCTCCCTCCTCCCTCCCTCCCTCCCTCCCTCCCTCCCTCCTCTCCTCCCTCCTCCCTCCCTCCTCCCTCCCTCCTCCTCCTCCCTCCCTCCCTCCTCCCTCCCTCCTCCCTCCCTCCTCCCTCCCTCCCTCCTCCCTCCCTCCCTCCCTCCTCCCTCCCTCCTCCCTCCCCTCCCTCCTCTCCTCCCTCCTCCTCCTCCTCCCTCCCTTGTCCTCCTCCTCGTCCTCCTCGTCCTCCTCCTCCTCCTCCTCCTCCTCCCTCCTCCTCCTCCCTCCTCCTCCTCCTCCTCCTTCCTCCTCCTCCTCCTCCTCCTCCTCCTCCTCCTCCTTCCTCCTCCTCCTCCTCCTCCTCCTCCTCCTCCTCCTCCACTTTCAAATGCGCTGTAAAGCAATGCCTGCCTGTATTTACAAGAGAGATAGGAGGTCGGTAGATGCATCATATAATCAGTAGGTAGACATCAATTATCAATCCTGTCATATGAGTATAAAATGAAAACTTTTAAATATTTTGCACTGAAGAAGGATTACATTTTTTCATCAAAAAAAAAAAAAGTGTTCAAAATTGTATATCGATAATTACTCAGATATTTTCTCCATTAATGCCTATATATATATGGTATTCACCAATGTGGGATGCACTATACACAAATAACCCACACATAGAAGAGAGATGTTAACGACAACATTTCAGTCCGACTTGGATCATTTACAAAGTCACACTAAACATGTAAAGTAAAGGTTTATTTCTTTGTAAAGGTTACAATATGTAATTACACATTTCGGGCAGACTAATCCTAATACAGTGGACCCACAGTGTTCGTGAGCGTCGGAGTTCGTGAAGTTTTTTTGCGAAAATTTTGGTTCGGTGTTCACGAATCCGCTCGGAGTTCATGATTCATCCTGGACGCATACGCGTGGCCTGAGCGGGCCCAGGCACTCTATTCAGCGTCAGTGTGCTATTGTTTACCAGCGAGTGAAAGCTCCTAGTACCAGGCCTGTGGTAAAGACTGTCAGAAATACAGTAGAATTGAAGAAGGAGATCATTGCAAAATATGAAAGTGGAGTTCATGTGGCTGAGCTGGCCAGGCTCTATGGCAAAGCCCATTCAACCATCACTTCCATTGTGGCCAAGAGAAAGGAACTCAAGGACGCTGTTGTTGTGAAAGGTGCAAGTATGGTCACAAAACAGAGATCTCAAGTGCTGGAAGAAGTGGAGAGGTTATTGTTGGTGTGGATCAACAAGAAACAATTAGCAGGAGATAGTGTTACGCAGGCGATAATATCTGAAAAAGCAAGGCAGTTGCGTGATAATCTCGTCAAGAAAATGCCTGCAATGAGTGCTGAAGTGAACGAATTTAAAGCCAGCAAAGGCTGGTTTGACAGATTTAAGAAGCGTAGTGGCATACATAGTGTGATAAGGCATGGTGAGGCAGCCAGTTCTGACAAAAGTGCAGCTGAAAATTATGTGAATGAATTCAAGGGGTACATAAAGGCTGAAGAATTCAAACCCCAACAAGTGTTCAGTTGTGACGAAACAGGCCTGTTTTGGAAGAAAATGCCAAACAGGACCTTCATTACACAGGAGGAAAAGGCACTACCAGAACACAAGCCTATGAAAGACAGACTAACTCTCATGTTGTGTGCTAATGCTAGCGGGGATTTTAAAGTGAAGCCTTTACTTGTGCAGTGTCGCCAAGGCTAATTTGTGTATATCTTTGCATATCTTTGAAGAGTTTCGAGAGTTTATCTACTCTCTGAGCCCGGCCAAGGGCCAGGCTCGTCTGGTGCTTGCCTGGTCAACCAGGTTGTTGCTGCTGGAGGCTTGCTGCCCCACATATCCATCACAGCCTGATTGATCTGACACCTGGTGAAGATACTTGTCCAGTTTCCTCTTGAAGGCTTCTACACTGGTTCCAGCCGTGTTTCGGATATCTTCTGGTAAGATGTTGAATAGTCTGGGACCCCGGATGTTAATACAGTGCTCCCATATTCTCCCCACCGCACCCCTGCTCCTCACTGGGTTTATTTTACACTTCCTTCCATATCTCTCACTCCAGTATGTTGTTATGGCAGTGTGCAGATTTGGGACCAGGCCCTCGAGTACTTTCCAGGTATATATTATCTTGTATCTCTCTCTCTCTCTCCTCCGCTCCAATGAGTACATGTTCAAGACCCTGGGCCAAGCACCTCTGGGGTAGCCAGTGTGGCCACACCAGTCCCTAGGCCAAGCACTTCTGGGGTGGCCAGTGTGGCCACACAAGACCCTGGGCCAAGCACCTCTGGAGTGGTGAGTGTTACCCATAGGGAACTACGCAAGAGGAAACTGTCATTTTCCCGGTGTTTTAGTGATAGTGAAAGTGATGTAAGTGATGATGAGATTGATTTTATGCCATTGCAGGATTCGTCTAGTGATAGTGATGTTCATTATTCACCTGTGAAGCGTACTTTTAGGCATCGTCTCCTACGTTCAGGCAGTGTGCCATATGCAGCCCCCAAGGGTCGTGGCAGGTCACGATCCAAAACCCCGGCCACTGATAGTGATAGTGATCATGAAGGTGAATTTGTGGGGATGGAGGAAGAAGTGGTGGGTGGCACGGTGTCTGGACAGACAAAGGACAGCCCGGCACCCCTCAGGCATGTGCTGCCTCCACTCCTGTCCCCCCACCTGCTCCCCCACACCCCATGCCACAGGTCCACCCTGCACCATGTGACCGAGAGTGGAAGTGATCACAAAGTGTATTCGTGCCACAGCCTTTTGATTTTGATGTGAGTAGAAGTGGCATCCTGCAAGAATGTCCCATAACAAATGAGTCTACAGAGTTAGACTTTTTCCAGTTATACTTTGACGAGCCTATAATGAACTTGATAGTGACCCAGACAAACAATTATTATCGCTATGTCATGGACAACACAGCAGAGGTTGGAGAATCATCACGGCTGCGCAGGTGGAAAGACACAACAGTAGCTGAAATGTATTTATTCCTTGCCACTGTCATGCTTATGCCACATACCTATAAGAACAATATACGTAACTACTGGTCCACAGACCACTTCATCAGTACTCCTGTCTTCCGTGACCTCCTTTCCTGCAACAGATTCACTCTGTTGCTACGAATGTTGCACTTCTCAGACAGGAATATGCCCAACAGAAATGACCTTCTATACAAAATCCGGGAAGTGTTTATGTACCTGAAGCAGAAATTCAGTGCCTACTTTTATCCTTTCAAGAACATTGTTGTCGACGAGTCCTTGATTCTATTCAAGGGACGACTGTCATTCAAGCAATATATTCCGAGCAAACGTCATCGAAACTCGAGTCAGCCGATACTCAGGCCGGCCAATACTCGGGGGTCCACTGTATTCCACATATATTATACACTATGTATTGTGTATTTGTCCAATTTGTAATCCACAATTTAAGATCACTATATCACTGAGCATCAATACCTCGTCACTCACTATATTACGGAGGATGAAATGAGTAACAATCTTTCAGTATACAACAACACGACCCACTGTGTGGAAACACCTTTAGGCCTAGTTCACAATCCGCTCTCCTACACTTTTTCTAATAATTTTATCTTATATTTTCCTGCGGTTTTAACAGTAGTCTTTTTTCGTTTCTTAACTTTCCTGTTCTTGGAATTAGTGCTAGTCCCTGATCTTTCTTTCTTATTTCCCCTCACTGATCTACGCTCACTGCTAGACACAAAACCATTTCCTGTATGGCACCCTCCAGTAACAGCCGTTATTCTGGGGCCTGGCACTCTCCACTTGCCACTATAATCATAATATTTATTATTTTTTTTCTTTAGTGTTATCAATCTTGGATTTTTTTTCCCTTTTATGTTCTTCAGTGTATGTACTTTAGTTAAAAGCGTATGTGCACTTTAAGTTTTCACACAAGTATTTTCCGCACTCTGGCCCCTCTTGGACCGTCAGAGGATGCAAATTAATTTGACAGAGTTCAAAACACGTGTGACTTCAGATTGCGAAAGGGACTTGGGGGTTATGGTGGGCTGCAGCCTTAAACCGGGAGAGCGGTGCATGGGCGTGCGTGATGGGGCAAGTGGATTACTGGGATTTATATCAAGAAGTGTAAGCAACAGAAGTCCAGAGGTTATATTACAGCTTTATACATCATTAGTAAGGCCTCACCTAGATTACGCAGCTCAGTTCTGGTCTCCATATTACAGAATGGATATAAATTCGTTAGAAAACATTCAGCGTAGAATGACTAAATTAATACATAGCATTAGAAATCTTTCGTATGAAGACCCTTAAATTACAATATCTTGTAAGACGAAGAATGAGGGGAGACATGATCGAGGTATACAAGTGGAAAATGGGTATTAACAAAGGGAATATAAATAAGGTCTTGAGGATATCTCTCCAAGAGAGAACCCGCAATAATGGATTCAAGTTAGATAAGTTTAGATTTAGAAAGGATATAGGAAAGTATTGGTTTGGAAATAGGGTAGTTGATGAGTGGAACAGTCTGCCTAGTAGGGTTATTGAAGCAAGGACCTTGGGTAGTTTCAAATTTAGGTTGGATAAATTCATGAGTGAGAGGGGTTGGATTTGAGTGGGACTTGCACATGAGTAAATAGAATTATCAAAGCTTTTTTCTTGGGTAGTATTGAAAATTAGGTTGAGCAAATATTCTGTTAGTGGGATGGATTGTGAAGGACCTGCCTAGTATGGGCCAACAGGCCTGCTGCAGTGTTCCTCCTTTCTTATGTTCTTCAGGTAGTTTAAGTGGAGGGCTTATAGTGGAATTTAATGTTCTGTATATGTAGAAGGCACAATAATATGAGTGTATGTCTCATATACAGTGGACCCCCGGTTTACGATAGTCTCCAAACTCGCCCTTTTATGTAAGTTTATTTTTGTAAGTGCTTTTGTAAGTGTAATTTTGGGGGTCTAAAAGGACTAATCTAATTTACATTATTCCTTATGGCAATAAATTCGTTCAGTAATCGCACTTGAACAGCATTCTTGAGCGAAAAAATGACGTAATCCGGGGGTCCACTGTATTTAGCAAGTTCAGGCTTTTGAAAAGTGGTGGGGTGTGCTGTCTATCACAGGAACTGGTAATAAACTGCACAGCAGCATTTTGTTGGGTTATTAAAGGTTGGCTGTGGTTGATCCCCAGGCACAAATACCATAGGTGAGGTAAGGATATATTAACCCTTAAACTGTCCACACGTAGATATACGTTCACCTGCGTACTGCTCCGAATATTTTGAAAAAAAAATCATTTTTTTTTTTAAAAATGAAGAGCGCATTTTTATAAACAGGATAGGCTAAAAAAAAATTTAGGGCCAGTAATTACTGAGATATAAGCCCGCCAATTTAGTGCTGGATGCTCACCTGACAGCAACATCAAGTCCTGCCGCTTGCAGAAGTATTGCCGATATACTTTTTTTTCTAGTTTTCATTTTAATTTATATAATTTTTATGTTCTGATAATTACAATTTACAATAGTTCCTGTGATTTCATAGCCAATCTTTGTTCTAACACTAATATTATGTACTGAAATAGTACTCAAATAGTCACAATCACACCAACAGGTGAACATTTTTGCCTACCTTGGTCATTTACTATTGTCTATAAATATATACAAAGTATTTATAGGTCCCAGCAATGTTTTAGACATCCAGGAGTATATATGAAACTCCTTGAAGAATGGTGTTTTGACAATTGCCAGATAACTACTGATAAGGCAGTGACAGTGATGAATGAATGTGTGCAGGGAACCCTTGCTCTTTACTCTGTATCTATCTATCTGTCTGTCTGTCTATCTGTCTGTATCTGTCTGTCTGAATCTGTTTTTCTGTATCTGTCTGTCTCTCTGTCTGTGTCTGTCTAGCTCTGCTTATCTGTCTTTCTGTCTGCCTGTGTGCCTGGAGTATATGAAATTCCTTGAAGAATGGTGTGTTGACAAGTGTCAGATAACTCTTGACAGCCCAGTGACATTTGATAAATGTCAGCAGTGCTGGAGGGAACCCTCCCTTTTTCAATGTCTATCTGTCTGCCTGTCTATCTGTCTGTATCTGTCTGTCTGTCTGCCTGTATCTGTCTGTCTGTTTGTCTAGCTCTGCTTATTTCTGTCTAACTGCTTATCTGTCTTTCTGTCTGCCTGTGTGTGTGTCTTTCCGTCTGCTTGTCTCAGTCTCAGAGTGCGGCTCGTAAGCCAACAGGTATTATACACGATGCAGAAGTGACGATGCGTATTACTTGCCAGTCATGCTTATTATGCCTTATATCTATAAGCATTGTATAGCACTTTGCCTGGAATTTTTGGGTTATCCTAGGTAATTTACATTATGTATAATAACTGTACTTATGTGTACATGTGAGAGAGATATAGGAAATATAGATATAGATAGATATATAGACAGACAAAGATATAGACAGACAAAGATATAGACAAATATATAGACAAATATATAGACAGAGTTATAGACAGAGAGACAGCCAGAGACAGCCAAAGCCAGCCATCCTGCCGAATACATAAGAACATAAGAAAGAAGGAACACTGCAGCAGGCCTACTGGCCCATGCAAGGCAGGTCCATGTCACCCCCCCAGATTAGACCAATGACCCACCTAGTCAGGTCACATCCTCTGAAGGAAGGAGCCTAGTAGCACAAGCTAGTCAGGTCCAACTCACACCCACCCACAGCTACTCATGTATTTATCTAACCTATTTTTACTTTCCTCTTATAAGGGGAGTGTTAATGCGACATGACATCAGTGAATCCCTGGTGTTTGCCACAGTATTTGCTCTAGCTGGCACTCAATTGAACTGGTGCTCCCACAAGGTACTAAGTGGTCCCAGATTTTTTTAATACTGCGCACACTGAGGGCGCAGATCCATTCTCTCATGTCTAGGCGACTCAGGCCTATCGCACTAAATTTGAAGGAATGAAAAATAAAACATAGATCTACGTTCGGAGCAGTACGCACGTGAACGTATATCTACGTGTGGCCAGTTTAAGGGTTAAAGAGTGGTATAGGGTAAGGAAATTTTCTTGGATATGTATTGGATGTGGGAATGAAATTTAAGATTACAGTCAAGGAGAAGACCTAGAAATTTACCCTCAGTGTGTCTTGATATAAGGAAACCATTTATCGATATATCAAGCTGGATATTAAAGGCTGTGTTGCCAAACAGCATGAAGTATGTTTTGTCTATGTTGAGAGTGAGTTTGTTGGTCATCATCCAGATATATATTTTTAGTATCTTGTTGTTTTGTTTACAGTGTTTCTAAGTACAGTTGGGTTTGAATGGGAGTAGACATAAGTAGTGTCATCTTCGAATAGAACTGGTTTAAGTAGTTGAAATGCATTGGGGAGATCATTGATGTAGATGAGAAAGAGGAGTGGGGCTAGGACACTACCCTGGGGTACTCCTACAGCTACAGGCTGGATAGCATAGTTGACTCCATTTGCATATACATATTGGCGTCTGTCATTAGGATAAAATTTTAGGTAATCAAGGGAATATCCTCTGATGTGTGATACGTATATCTGTTAATATATAGTTCTGGGAAACATTGCTCTTCTTGCTACCCCCAGCCCCCTGACATGGTCTGTGACTAGGCCTCCTCCCTGAAGGAAACAAAATATTACAGGGCTAATATCCCCCCAAAAATTTAAAAACTACAGTAGACCATTATACAGTGGACCCCCGGAAATCGTACTGCTCCCAACTTGAACAATTATGTAAGTGTATTTTTGGGGGTCTGAAATGGACTAATCTAATTTACATTTGTCCTTATGGGAACAAATTCGTTCGGTAGCGGCACTAGAACAGCATTCTGGAACTAATTATGTCCGATTTCCGGGGGTCCACTGTACTATTACACGGTAGGTACGTTCCCAAAAATGCCGTGTTAGGTAAATCCGTGTAAGATAAACTGAAGAACTTATGGGAAAAATAGGGTTACGTTCCTGGGAGCCCCAAAAAAGCCAAACAACTTTTTTTAGACCTCCAGATCTTACAAAAATAAAAGTGAATATGTAATTGTAGTTCATTGTCATGATGCATTATGTTGTTTTTACTGCTTAAGACTACAAATGTAACAGAAATAATAGTATTTATTACCTTAAATTGTGGGTGCTAGTGTTTGTGGATGATTATGAAGAGAGTGGAGAATTATGCTGTGGTTCTACTGGGATGAGGTGGATGGTAGAGGTTCTGGTACTGAAGTCAATGGTTGTACTGGAGTGTGCATAAATTCTGTAATGGATTTCTGTTCTGTTTTAAGCCACAGTACATTATACAACTGACGATAAGGCATCAGCTGCTCTAGACACCGTTTCAGGGTCCTCTTCAGTGAAAAAGTCTAACTTTAAGTCAGTCAGTAAATCAGTCAAGTCAGTCAGTAAAGTCAATCAGTAAGTTGGTCAGTCAAGTAAGTAAGTCAGTCAAGCCAGTCAGTATGTCAAGCCAGTCGAGTCAGTCAGATATTCGTCACACAAACTCATATATTTACCTCATTCTTTTTAATTGCACAAAGTGACGATTCATTACAGGCACTGGCTATCTCGTCTAATACTATCTCTATTTTCTTTGTTAACTCTAAGACTTAAACGCTTATACCTTTTCTTGCCACTTTCAGCAACACTGGTATGGCTACAGGGTGCCACGATTGCTTGGCAGATACAAGATATGGTAATTAAAAGATCAAAACACAATTCACAAACACAGCTAGCTCCAAAGACAGAATAGAACTGAACACGTATTCACAAAGGCTGGGATGGTGGTGGCAGGGGATGGCTGGAGGTTTCCCCCGCTGACCCACAACAAGGTGGCAGCTTGAGCTGGAAATTTTTTTTCCGCGCCCGCAAACGGAACCGTGTAAAGTTAATTTTACTAAGAGTTGTATAAAATTGTGCTGCAATTTTTCAGTAGTGCAATAACCAAAATGTGGCAAATAAATCTGTGTAATATAGCAGTCTACTGTATAGATAAGTGTATAATAAATGTAAGTATAAGCTTGTAAGATTCAATACTGTATGTCTCATGTAAGTTGACATGTCAGAACAGTTGTTCCTTCACCTTGCTAAACTTATATACAGTAGACCCCCAGTTAACGATATTTTTTCGTTCAAGAATGCTGTTCAAGTGCCATTACCGAATGAATTTATTCCCATAAGGAATAATGTAAATTAGATTAGTCCTTTTAGACCCCCAAAACTACACTTACAAAAGCACTTAAAAAAATAAACTTACGTAAAAGGGCGAGTTTGGAGACCATCGTTAACCAGGGGTCCACTGTATTTGTACTGCAAGTGAGGCTGCTTGCAATAGTACTTGTAATAAATATAATTGTTTTTTTTTAATTCTATACGTCTCTTGTAAGATAAGTTATTGTGTTATTAATTTGGTCAGTTATTGCAGGAGCAATGGGGAAAGATGTTTCTCATCACCCCTCAGTTCGTCAACAAATTTGCATGCAAGCAGCAGGTGAAATTTAATGGGTACTATCCTGAACATCAAATGCATCAGCCATTAAATACTGATGCTGTTCAGAAGTAAACTGAAATTTATTTAACGTGATTTACAGATTATTAGACCACATCTGGACTAACACTATATCCCCTCTGGAATCAGGCATAATTACAGACAACACCACTGACCACTACCCAACATTTCTCATAACCAACCTAGGCAATTTGCCTCAAGATATCTCAAAAGTTTCCTTCAGACTACATAACGAATCAGCTGTTAATAACTTTATAACAGCTATGATTGACATCGACTGGAATCATGAGATAGAATCATATTCAGATACTAATGACTGCATCAATAATTTCCTTAAAAAAAACCACCACCTCTATAACAAACATTGCCCTAAAAAACTAAATAGATCACAGCAAAGAGACTCAACAATCCCTGGCTAACACCCAGCATCCTCAAATCCATTAACAAAAGACACCAATACGAAAAACAATACAGAAGGGGTCTAATAACCAGAGAACAATCCAAACGCTACTCATCAATCCTTACCAGCCTGATAAGAAGGTCGAAAAAATTGTATTATGAGAACAGATTCCAAACCATAAAAGGGGATATGAAAAAGACCTGGAAAACCCTATCTGCAATTCTAGGAAATAAAAAGATATCCAAGAACAATACCGTCAAATTATCAAAAACAGATGAACCCCTACTCTCACCAACTGAGACAGCAAACAGACTTAATGCTTTCTTCTCCACCATAGGAAAGAATCTAGCGAGTAAAATCCCAAGCACGAACACACGTCCAACAGACTACCTCACCAACACCTAACCTATTCCTAGCTCCTATCAATCCAATAGAAGTCTCGCTCATAATCAACACCCTTAAAAACAAGGCAGGAGACATAAATAGCCTACCATCTTTTATGTACAAAAAAGCTTCACAGGTACTGTCACCAATTATTGCAACACTCTTCAATAAATCCATCGAAACCTCCACATTCCCATCAATTCTCAAAACAGCAAGGGTCACCCCGATCCATAAAGGAGGTGATCAAACAGACTTAAATAATTATAGACCAATATCTAATTTACCACTCCTCTCAAAAATCTTTGAAAAATTAATTCATATGCAGATCTATTCCTATCTCATCTCACACAATGTACTCAACCCCAGTCAGTTCGGATTCAGGACCAACAAAAACAAAAATGATGCCATTATACACATTTTTTTTTTTTTTTACTTTCATCATCATTCAACACTTTCACCACACTCATACATAATCACTGTCTTTGCAGAGGAGCTCAGATACGACAGCTGAGAAAAGTCCCTCCCAGCTGTCACTATCTCAGACCCCTCCTTTAAAGTGCAGGCATTGTACTTCCCATTTCCAGGACTCAAGTCCAACTAAATCAATTAACTGGTTTCCCTGAATCCCTTCACAAAATGTTACCCTACTCACACTCCAACAGATCGTCATGTCCCAAAAACCATTCGTCTCCATTCACTCCTATCTAACACGCTCACACATGCTTGCTGGAAGTCCAATCCCTCGCCCACAAAACCTCCTTTACCCCTTCCTCCAACCTTTTCTAGGACGACCCTACCCGCCTTCCTTCCCTACAGATTTATACGCTCTCAAGTCATTCTACTTTGATCCATTCTCTCTAAATGACCAAACCACCTCAACAACCCTCTTCAGCCCTCTGACAAATACTTTTAGTAACTCCACACATTCTCCTAATTTCCACATTCCGAATTTTCTGCATAATATTTACACCACATTGCCCTTAGACAGGACATCTCCACTGCCTAAAGCCTCCTCCTCGCTGCAGCATTTGCAACCCATGCTTCACACCCATATAAGAGTGTTGGTACCACTATACTTTTGTACATTCCCTTCTTTGCCTCCATGGATAACGTTTTTGTCTCCACAGATACCTCAATGCACCACTCACCTTTTTCCTTCATCAATTCTATGGTTAACCTCATCCTTCATAAACCCATCCGCTGACACGTCAACTCCCAAATATCTGAAAACATTTACTTCTTCCATAATCCCTCTCTCCAATGTGATATCCAATTTTTCTTTATTTAAATCGTTTGATACCTCATCACCTTACTCTTATCTATGTTCACTTTTAACTTTCTACCTTTACACACTCTCCCAAACTCGTCCACTAACCTTTGCAACTTTTCTTTAGAATCTCCCATAAGCACAGTATCATCAGCAAAAAGTAACTGTGTCAACTCCCATTTTGCATTTAATTCTCCATAATTTAATCCACCCTCTCCCCAACACCTTAGCATTTACTTCTTTACAACCCCATCTATAAATATATTTAACAACCATAGTGACATTACACATCCCTATCTAAGACCTACTTTTACCGGTAAGTAATCTCCCTCTCTCCTACACACCCTAACCTGAGCCTCACTATCCTCATAAAAACTCTTTACAGCCTTCAGTAACTTACTACCTATTCCATACACTTGCAACATTTGCCACATTGCTCCCTATCCACTCTATCATATGCCTTTTCTAAATCCATAAATGCAATAAAAACTTCTCTACCTTTATCTAAATACTGTTCACATATATGCTTCACTGTAAACACTTGATCTACACATCCCCTACCCACTCTAAAGCCTCCTTGCTCATCTGCAATCCTACTCTCTGTCTTACCTCTAATTCTTTCAATAATAACCCTGCCATACACTTTACCTGGTATACTCAGTAAACTTCTTCTTCTTTCAACACGTCGACCGTTTCCCACCGAGTGGGGTGGCCCAAAATGAAAACGAAAGTTTCCCATTTTACATTTAGTAATATATACAGGAGAAGGGTTACTAGCCCTTGCTCCCAGCATTTTAGTCGCCTCTTACGACACGCATGGCTTACGGAGGAAGAATTCTGTTCCACTTCCCATGGAGAACTCAGTAAACTTATTCCCTATAATTTTTACACTCTCTTTTATCCCCTTCCCTTTATATAAAGGAACTATACATGCTCTCTGCCAATCCCTAGGTACCTTCCCTCTTTCATACATTTATTAAACAAAAATACCAACCACTCCAGCACTATATCCCCCTGCTTTTAACATTTCTGTCATGATTCCGTCAATTCCAGCTGCTTTACTCCCTTTCATTCTACGTAATGCCTCACGCACCTCCCCACACTCACATCCTGCTCTTCTTCACTCCTAAACGATGTTGTACCTCCTGGCCAGTACATGAAATTACCGCCTCCTTTTTCATCGACTTTTAAAAGTTCCTCAAAATATTCCCGCCATCTACCCAATACCTCCAGCTCCCCATCTACTAACTCCCTACTCTGTTTTTAACTGACAAATCCATTCGTTCCCTAGGCTTTCTTACCTTGTTTATCTCACTTCAAAATTTTTCTTGTTTTCAGCAAAATTTCTTGACAGAGCCTCTCCCATTCTTTCATCCGCTCTTCTTTTGCACTCTCTCACCATTCTCTTCACCTTTCTTTTACTCTCCATATACTCTGCTCTTCTATTAACACTTCTGTTTTGTAAAAAACCTCTCATAAGCTACCTTTTTCTCTTTTATCACACCCTTTACTTCTTCATTCCACCACTCACTCCTCTTTCCTCCTGCACCCACCCTCCTATAGCCACAAACTTCTGCCCCACATTCTAATACTGCATTTTTAAAACTATCCCAACTCTCTTCAACCCCCACTACTCCTACTTGCACTAGCCCACCTTTCTGCCAATAGTTGCTTATATCTCACCCTAACTTCCTCCTCCTTAGTTTATACACTTTTACCTCTCTCTTACTTGCTGTGGCCATTTTCTTTTGTCCCATCTACCTTTTACTCTAACTGTAGCTACAACCAAATAATGATCTGATATATCCGTTGCCCCTCTATAAACATGTACATCCTGAAGCCTACTCATCAACCTTTATCCACCAATACATAATCCAACAAACTACTTTCCTTACGTCCTATATCATACCTTGTATATTTATTTATCCTCTTTTTCATAAAATATGTATTACTTATTTCCAAACCTCTTTCTACACATAGCTCAATTAATGGTTCCCCATTTACATTTACCTCTGGCACCCCAAATTTACCTACTACTCCATCCACAACATTTATACCTACTTTAGCATTAAGATCCCCAACCACAATTACTTCTCACTTGGTTCAAAACTCCCACACACTCACTCAACATTTCCCAAAATCTCTCTCTCTCCTCTACACTTCTCTCTTCTCCAGGTGCATAAACACTTACTATAACCCACTTTTCACATCCAACCTTTATTTTACTCCACATAATCCTTGAATTTATACATTTATATTCCTTCTTTACCTGCCATAACTGATTATTCAACATTATTGCCACTCCTTCTTTAGCTCTAACTCTATTTGAAACCCCTGATCTAATCCCATTTATTTCTCCCCACTGAAACTCTCCTATCCCCTTCAGCTTTGTCTCACTTAAAGCCAGGAAATCCAGCTTCTTTTCATTCATAACATCTACAATCATCTCTTTCTTATCATTCGCACAACATCCACGCACATTCAAACATCCCACTTTGACGGTTTTCTTCTTCTTCTTTGTAGTAAGCTATACAGGAAAAGGGGTTACTAGCCCATTGTTCCCGGCATTTTAGTTGACTTTTACAACACGCATGGCTTACGGAGGAAAGATTCTTATTCCACTTCCCCATGGATATGAAAGGGAAAAGCAATAAGAACAAGAACTATTAAGATAAAATCAAAGAAAACTCAGATGAGTGTGTATACATAAACGTGTACATGTTTGCGTAGTGTGACCTAAGTGTAAGTAGAAGTAGCAAGATGTACCTGAAATCTTGCATGTTTATAAGACAGAAAAAAGACACCAGCAATCCTACCATCATGTAAAACAGTTTCAGGTTTCTGTTTCACAGTCACCTGGCAGGATGGTAGTACCTCCCTGGGTGGTTGCTGTCTACCAACCTACTACCTACATGCTAGAGTTAATATACACCGCACTTGAGAAGAAAGAAGTTCCACTGGGAATCTTCATTGATCTACGAAAAGCATTTGATACAGTCGATCATGATTTACTGCTTACAAAACTAGCACACTACGGTATAAGAGGGCACTCGCTCAACTACATAAAGTCTTACCTCAGTAACAGAAGCCAATATGTGTATACAAATGGAGCGAACTCTTCAACACAACAAATTACAGTCGGAGTCCCTCAAGGAAGTATACTGGGTCCACTCTTATTTCTCATTTACATCAATGACCTACCTAATGCATCTCAACTACTCAAACCCATTTTATTTGCAGATGACACAACATATGTTTTCTCTCACCCTAATCCAGTCATACTGGCCAATACTGTTAATGCAGAATTACAGAAAATATCAACATGGATGACGACCAATAAACTGACTCTAAATACTGACAAGACCTACTTTATACAGTTTGGAAACAGAGGTAAAAATGTTCCACTAAACATAACACTAAACGGTTCACCCATCACAAGACTCACAGAGGGAAAATTCCTAGGTATACACATTGACAGCAGCCTTAAATTCCAAACACATATACAACAAATTTCCAAGAAAATCTCAAAGACAGTAGGCATATTATCTAAGATACGCTACTATGTACCTCAACCAGCTCTCCTTGCACTATACCACTCACTCATCTACCCTTATCTCACTTATGGAATCGGTGCATAGGGATCTACAACATTAAATCACCTTAGACCACTCATAACCCAGCAAAAGGCTGCAGTCAGAATGATAACAAATTCCCTCTCTAGACAGCATACTCCACCAATATTCAAAAGCCTAAAACTACTCACCATAAAGAACATTCACACTTATAATTGTGCCTACTACATACATAGAACTCTACATTCTAATATAAACCCTCCACTCAAAATTCTCCTCACCAACCTTAATAGGACCCATGACCATAACACAAGAAACAGATCACATTTTGATGTACCCCGCATCCATAGCAACCTATGTAAAAATTCAATGCACATAAAGGGCCCCAGATTCTGGAACTCATTACCAGAAAATACAAAAATAACTTTGTCTGAGAATCATTTTAAGACTCTACTCAAAAACCACCTACTCACCCTTACCTAAATACTCGTACTCAAAAAATACTCATTGTTATTTCTCCTATAAGATAATTCCATTTTTATTATTATTATGTATGATAATATTACTTTCAAAAATGCTCAGTATTTTTTTCCTATAAGATAATCTCAATTTGTACTATTATAACATTGTAATATTACCACCTACTCACCATAAACTAAATATGCATTCTGTAAATTACTTTAAAAAAATACTCAATGTCATTTTCCCAAAAATAATTTCAGTTTTTACTAAACACTTGCTGCAATGTAGTGTCACCATATTATAATTTGCCAAATGAAATATCATCATATTGTAATCTGCCCAATGTTTAAGCAAATCAAATTCCCATCAATCTATCAAATATTATGTACATAGTCCATAAGTTTTTAGATTAAGCTGCCCGTTATGCCCTGGCATGTCAGTGGCTCTCCTTGCAGCTTCAATGCAAATCTCTATGTAAAATTGCGATGAAATAAAAATTATTATTATTATTATTATTATTACATATCTCCATGGACTAAGCCATGCGTGTTGTAAGAGGGGACTAAAATGCCAGAGCAAGGCTAGTAACCTCTTCTCCTGTATAAATTACTAAATTTAAAGAGAAACTTGTTTTTATTTTTAGGTCACCCTGCCTTGGTGGGATACGACTGGTTTGTTGAAAAAAAAAATAATGTAAATTTGTCAGATCTGCACCTCCATATTTGAATTTTGCTCTCTGCCATTGTAGTATTTATACCATCTTTTTGAATGTTTGAAACTCCCCCAATTAGGATTTTGAAATTTATTCAAGCCAGTACAGTAAGCTTTCTTACAAAGCTTCTCCAAACAGTGTGATTTTTTGTAAATACAATTGAAAAAGTGCAGTAAAAATTGAATACCATGTACAGTGGACCCCTGGATTACATACTGCTCCAAACTCAAACAATTATGTAAGTGTATTTTTGTAAGTGCTTTTGTAAGTGTATTTTTGGGGGTCTAAAAGGACTTATCTAATTTACATTATTCCTTATGGGAACAAATTCGTTTGGTAACGGCACTTGAACAGCATTCTGCGAAATAATGATGTAATCCAGGGGTCCACTGTACTGTAAAGGCTTTTCCATTCACTTTAGTTTTGGATGTCTTTCCATTCACTATTCAATTTTGGATGTAGTATTTTTTCAGGCACATTTACACAAAAAATTCACTATAGAGAAGAAATTTATAAGAGATCTTTCTTATTTTGTAAATAGTGTAATAAAGACTAGCATTATGAATATTGTAATTTTTTATATTTTTTGCAAAGGTAGCGATGGACCTAGCAGTAAATAGGTACCCGAGTGTTAATTGGCTAGTGTGGATTGCATCCTGGGGACAAAAATAACCTAATTTACCCAAAATACTCTGCATAACCAGGGGCTTTCTATATAGTATGTCACTGATGTCAGCTATGTATAAGTTGTATCGTGTACGTACTTGTAAAAATAAAAGATTTTTATTTCTATTCTTCTTTCAACAAACTGGCCGTATCCCACCAAGGCAGAGTGGCCGAAAAGAAAAAACATAAGTTTCTCCTTTTAAATTTAGTAATATATACAGGAGAAGGGGTTACTAGCCCCTTGCTCCCAGCATTTTAGTCTTCTCTTATGACACACATGGTTTACAGAGGAAGAATTCTGTTCCACTTCCCCATTACTATTATTATTACATACTACTGTACTTACACACACAACCCGCACATATAAAAGGGAGGAGCTTACGACGACGTTTCGGCCCGACTTGGACCATTTACAAAGTCACACTAACACACAGAGACGAAGGAAGGGGTATTTATAGGCAGGCAGACAGGGGAGGGTACAAGAGAGTCAAGGGTACAAGGGTACAAGACAGTCATCCTATTGATTGGTCTTCTGCTAAAACTGTCTACCCTACGTCCAACTTTCATAGTCGCCGCCTGGTTGAATCCTCCCTTATACACAACTTTCCTTGTATGAATCTTAGCCCTGGCTTTGTCTCTGTTGATGCTTTCCTCTCTCATTACATTGTTAAATGCTCTAAACTTCAGAACACATGTGACTTAACCTGATTCCTTCCCCTTTCATCTCTTCCCCCTTCTCCTTTTTTCTCCTATGGGTTTTCCTTTCTTTCTTTTCTTTTGCCTTGTATTTTGTCCTTCATTTTATTCGCCTTTTCTCCCTCTGTGTTCTCGTCCCACCCTTGCGGGCCGCTAGCCTCATTGCAGTGCTCCCTTCCTAGAATATGACTGTCTCCACTACTACTACTACTACCACTTCCACTACTTACTCCATTATTTCCCCACTCTCTTGTACCCTCCCCTGTCTGCCTGCCTATAAATACCCCTTCCTCCGTCTCTGTGTGTTAGTGTGACTTTGTAAATGGTCCAAGTCGGGCCGAAACGTCGTCGTAAGCTCCTCCCTTTTATATGTGCGGGTTGTGTGTGTATTGTTCCAGTCACGGTATTGTGCCTTTTTTGTTATTTACTACTGTACTTCTCTGCAATAGGTGATGAGCGGATCAACCGTCTTCAGTCTCGCTATGATGGCTGCTGGTCTACAGCCATCAACCAAATCAGGGAAGCGACGCTGCTACACATCACCCTTGATGCTCAGCGCATTCAGTACCTTAAAAAAAGCATCTCAGACTGTAGACGCCAGTGAGTTTACTGACACCCTCTTTTTCTTGTCTGATTTAGTTAACATTTTTGCATCCTTCTTTTTTTGTTTTTGCCACTGTGTCTAGCTTCTCTTATAGCTTTTAATTTAAACAATATAGAGCATTCTGAATACAGGAGGGCTCCACACATATAGTACCTCTTTTTAGTGTTCCACGTTTTTGTTGACTTCAAATTGAGCCATTGTTCATTATGGTCCACCCTCTGGTGATTGTCACTGGTGGATGGAACACTGGCTCAGTTGAAAGCCAACAAAATCGTGGAACACTGAAAAGAGATGCTGTATGTGCTGGGCCCTGTACAGATATGAATGAGATTTTCAATTCACTGGAAAAAAAAAATTACTGTAGGGTGATGTATATACAGTAGACCCTCGGTTTTCGTTCACCTCCAAACTCGAACAATTATGTAAGTGTATTTTTGTAAGAGCTTTTGTAAGTGTATTTTTGGGGGTCTGAAACGACTAATCTAATTTACATTTGTCCTTATGGGAATAAATTCGTTCAGTAACAGCACTTGAACAACATTTTGGAAAGAATTTTGAACGAAAACCTAGGGTCCACTGTACTAAATTTTCTGTCATGTGATAAACAGCAGTGGTGCTAAGGAAGGGCAAAGAAAGATAAAGCCTCCCATAATTTTCAGATTTCCCTCCCTCCTCCCCCTTCATCAAATATGAATATATATATGAAGGAGGGGTGTTAATGTTGCAGTTTTATAACTGTAGTGTAAAGCACCCCTCTGGCAAGACAGTGATGGAGTGAATGATGACGAAAGTTTTTCTTTTTCGGGCCACCCTGCCTTGGTGGGAATCGGCCGATGTGTTAATAAAAAAAATATATACTACTTTAATTAATTGCAAGATGGTAGTATTGCAGGCCCATCAGTCCTTCTGATGACCTATATAAAACAAGTTTGGTTGCAGACTTGGTGGTTAAACTGGGAGTTCCTTGGTTCTGTTGCATTGTATTTTTTTACAGATTTGTGCATATTCCAGGTCTCTGTGTTGTGTTTTGTCCATTTGTTTGATGACCATCAGGGTGTTCATCCACAGATCTACCTGGGTAGAGAGTATGTGAGTATATATAGTGTGTAACAAAAAAGGCACAATACCGTGACTGGAACAATACACACACAACCCGCACATAGAAAAGAGGAGCTTACGACGACGTTTCCGTCCGACTTGGACCATTTACAAAGTCACACTAACACAAAGGACAGGTGGAAGGGGTTATATATGGCAGGCAGACAGGGGAGGGCACAAGAAAGTGGTGGAGGGGTTATAGTGGAAGTAGTAGTGGTAGTGGAAGTAGTAGTAGTGGAGTCAGTCATATTCTAGGAAAGGAGCACTGCAATGAAGCTGGCGGAAAACATAGGGTAAGGACAAGAACACAGAGGGGAAAAAATGAAAATAAAATAAAGAAGGACAAATACAAGGCAAAAGAAAAGAAAGAAAACCCAGAGGAGAAAGAAGAAAGAGGAGAAGGGGAAGAGATAGAAGGAATCAGTTTAAGTCACGGGTGTTCTGAAGTTTGGAGCATTTAACAATGTAATGGGAGAGGAAAGCATCTACAGAGACAAAGCCAGGGCTAAGATACTTTCCTCTCCCATTACATTGTTAAATGCTCCAAACTTCAGAACACCTGTGACTTAACCTGATTCTTTCTATCTCTTCCCCCTTCTCCTCTTTCTTCTTTCTCCTCTGGGTTTTCTTTCTTTCTTTGCCTTGTATTTGTCCTTCTTTATTTTATTTTCATTTTTCCCCTCTGTGTTCTTGTCCTTACCCTATGCGGCCGCCAGCTTCATTGCAGTGCTCCTTTCCTAGAATATGACTGACTCCACTACTACTACTTCCACTACCACTACTACTTCCACTATTACCCTCCACCACTTTCTTGTGCCCTTCCTGTCTGCCTGCCTATATAACCCCTTCCACCTGTCCTTTGTGTTAGTGTGACTTTGTAAATGGTCCAAGTCAGACCGAAACGTCGTCGTAAGCTCCTCTTTTCTATGTGCGGGTTGTGTGTGTATTGTTCCAGTCACGGTATTGTGCCTTTTTTGTTACACACTATATATACTCACATACTCTCTACCCAGGTAGATCTGTTTGTGACTTGATAAAGCCCATTGTGTGGGTGAAACATAGTCAATAAAGGACAATATATATAGTCAATGGGGCTAGTAACCCCTTCTCCTGTATATATTACTAAATGTAAAATGGGAAACTTTCGTTTTTCATTTTGGGCCACCCCTCTTCGGTGGGAGACGGCCAACGTGTTGAAAGAAGAAGAAAGAAGAGTCAATATACATCCCTGTATATTGACTGAAGAATCCTGTTTCAGAGGTGAAACATCTCACTGAAGTTCATCTCTGCAGTTGTCTTTTTTCTTTCTTTGCTTGTTGGCTTTGTTGCCAACAAGCAATGTGTGGATGCATGTAACATGTGTTTGTAGGTGTGGATGTGTGTGACATGTGGTGTTTGTAAGTGTGGATGTGTGTGGCATGTTGTGTTTGCTGGGGTTTCCCGTATTCTTTTGAATTACAGGATAGCAGAAATAGAAGCAGAACTGGAGAGAATAAAGGATGAGGATTCGTCCTTGGGTAAACAAGTGGAGGACTGGCGCAGTGATAAGCGTGTCCTCATGTCCCGCATGGGAGAAAGGTAAAATATTTAGACATTCTTTTAAAAATGTGTACCCACTCTCAAAGAGGGTGCCTTGATGCAGGCTAATGTCTCTCTCCTTCCTTGGATCAAACCCAGTTACCTCTCTTAGGCATTGTATGACCCTTATGGTTTGACTCCTTCCTTATCATTTTAATATTAATTTTTGAAAACACTGAATTGTCAGTTTATTGTTGGTCTTGTGAGAGAGATTCATTCCTATTTTTATGCAGCAAAGGGTAGGGAAATGAGAGGGCGGATTATGAGACATTTCAATACGGGAGATCCTCAGTTTATGATGGGGTTATGTTCCGACAAACCCACCGTAAGTCAAAAATATCATAAGTTGAATATGAATGATATGATAAATGAGTCATAAGAGGCAACTAAAATGCCAGGAGCAAGGGGCTAGTAACCCCTTCTCCTGTATAAATTACTAACTCTAAAAACAAAAGTTTTAGTTTTCCTTTTTAGGTCACCCTGCCTCGGTGGAATACAGCCAATGTGTTAAAAAAAAAGTAAATAAATAACTACATACTGTCACTGAATAAGAGGCAACTAAAATGCCAGGAGCAAGGGGCTAGTAACCTCTTCTCCTGTATACATTACAGTGAAACCTCGGTTTTCATATGCTCTAGTTTTCGTAGGATTCAGTTTTCAACGACTTTTTTCATCAAAATTTTGTCCTAGTTTTCGTACATCACCTTGGTTTTTGTAAAGTTGACAATGGTCTGTACCGAACGCGTCCGCCTGCCTGCCAGCGTCACTCAGCCACTCAAGCGCCGAGTGACTCAGTCTGCCTTTGTTTATCGTTGAGTGAGCATCACCGAAACATTTCGTAATCATTGTTTTTTGCACTTATTTATTGAGTGCAACTGCTAAATAAAGCACCAAGTTCCAAATGCCAGCCCTTTGATAAAGACGATAGAATTCAAAAAAGAAGTTGTAGCTAAGTACAAAAGTGGTGTACGGGTGGCTGATCTCGCCAGGATGTACGGGAAATCCCCATCAACGATCAGTTTCATCCTGGCGAAGAAAAAAGAAATCAAGGAAGCTGATGTTGCTAAAGGGGTAAATGTGCTAACGAAACAGAAATCGCAAACAATCGAAGATGTTGAGAAGTTGTTGTTGGTGTAGATCAACAAAAAAGTTAGCGGGAGATAGTGTTTTGGAGTCGATAATTTGCGAAAAGGTAAGGTAGTTGCATGCGGATCTTGTAAAGAAAATGCCTGGAACAAGTGCAGTGATTCTCAAGCTGGTCCTAGTGCCAATAAAAGACAAAGAAGGGAACTAACCCCGGATACCCCTTCCAAGCATTAACTTCTACTCCCTCTCCCTTCCTCGCCGTCTTCCATACGCCAACAAGAATCTTCAGTGAAGGTAAAAGTGATGTTAAATGTTCATTTATCCATTTCATTAGTCATTTATATTTATTTCTCATTGTTTTCTGTATGTAAAACTATTAGTTATTCTCTATAAAATGTATTTTTTGTTAATATTTTTGGGTGTCTGGAATGGATTAATTGAATTTACATTATTTCTTTTGGGAAATATTGCTTCAGTTTTCATACAGTTTGGTTTTTGTCAGACTTTCTGGAACGAATTAATCACGAAAACCGAGGTTCTACTGTACTAAAGTTTAAAAGAGAAACTTTTGTTTTTGGGGGGTGGCCACTCTACCTCAGTGGGATACGGCCGGTTTGTTCAAAGAAGAAGAACTAACTAAATTCAGTGGACCACCGGTTTTTGTGATTTTTTTCGTTCCAGAATGCTGTTCAAGTGCCATTACTAAACGAATTTATTCCCATAAGGAATAATGTAAAGTAGACTAGTCCTTTTAGACCCCAAAAATACACTTACAAAAGCATTTACAAAAATACACTTACATAAAAAGGCGAGTTTGGAGCATCACGAACACCGGGGGTCCACTGTACCAGTATTGAAAAGTAAATAAATGAATACAGTGGACCCCCGGTGTTCGTGATGCTCCAAATTATGTAAGTGTATTTTTGTAAGTGTTTTTGTAAGTGTATTTTTGGGGGTCTAAAAGGACTAGTCTAATTTTCATTATTCCTTATGGGAATAAATTTGTTTGGTAATGTCACTTGAACAGCATTCTGGAACGAAATAATGACGAAAACCGGGGGGTCCACTGTACAACTTTCGGACTTGCCGCCTTCGTGCTGGGTAATTATCTTAAATTTCATCTGCAAAGTAATTGCTTTTGCATCATTGCAAAGTAGAAATATCGTAAATAGAACAGTCATAAGTCAAAGAACACCTGTACAGGAGCAATCAAATAAGGGTGCTGTTCAAATCAGTGGTGCTCTCACATCTTGAATATTGTCATGTGCTCATTGCACTTCATGAAGTACACTTCAAATAAATGCAAAAAGATCACAGTAAACATGTGATTTTTTTTGTTCCAGAATGCTGTTCAAGTGCCATTACCAAACGAATTTATTCCCATAAGGAATAATGTAAAGTAGACTAGTCCTTTTAGACCCCCAAAAATACACTTACAAAAGCATTTACAAAAATACACTTACATAAAAAGGCGAGTTTGGAGCATCACGAACACCGGGGGTCCACTGTACCAGTATTGAAAAGTAAATAAATGAATACAGTGGACCCCCGGTGTTCGTGATGCTCCAAACTCGAACAATTATGTAAGTGTATTTTTGTAAGTGCTTTTGTAAGTGATTTGGTCTAAAGGACTAGTCTAATTTTCATTATTCCCTATGGGAACAAATTTGTTTGGTAATGTACAAGTACAGTGGTACCCCGGTTTACGATATTTTTTCATTCCAGAATGCTGTTCAAGTGCCATTACCAAACGAATTTATCTCCTTAAGAAAAGTTGTAAAATAGACTAGTCCTTTTAGACCCCCAAAATTACACTTACAAAAGCATTTAAAAAAATAAACTTACATAAAAGGGTGAGTTTGGGGACCATCGTAAACCGGGGTACCACTGTATTACTCACAAAATTTTTGTCACCATTGAGTACCAATGGTGTACAAACCTGCAATCATCTTTTGATGGTTGCAAGTCACAGTGCAACTGGAGCAGTTGATTATCAACCCACAGTTAGGAGTAGACCTCCAATGGGAAGTGGAGAAGAATCCTTTATCCGTAAGCCATGTGTGTCATAAGAGGCAACTAATGTGCCGGAATCAAGGGGCTGGTAACCTCTTCTCCTTCTGAATGTTCAAATATCTTGACTGTTCACATATTATGAATGTTCACATACTCTAAATGTTCTCATATTCTGAATGTTCACATACTCTGAATGCTCACATACTCTGAATTTTCACATATTCTGAATGTTCAGAACATTTAATGTTACTTAGCATTACCTACTGAGATCTCATCCCTCTCACAGCACCTGATCCATGTAATATTCTTTTTCTTTCAACAAACCTGCCTTATCCCACCAAGGCAGGGTGCCCCAAAAAGAAAAAGAAAAGTTTCTCTTTTTAACTTTAGTAATGTATACAGGAGAAGGGGTTACTAGCCCCTTGCTCCCGGCATTTTAGTCTCCTCTTACGACACGCATGGCTTACAGAGGAAGAATTCTGTTCCACTTCCCCATGGAGACCATGAAATGTTACTTAGCATAAATCTTAAACTTCTCAGATCATGTGAGTTTATATCTAAATTGGTAATAGTATGTAAATAACTTTTAATGGACCAGTGCTAGGTAGGTAATAGTGACCAGGTATAGTGAGAAGATATCTGTTGTGAACTATTAATTAAGAATCTTAACATTCCACAGAAAAGTACTGGAAAAGAAGATTGAAGTTAAAAGAGGCCAAATTGAGCGATGGAAAGAAAAGGAACTTAATCTGCAAGAAGAAGAAGGAACAATGAAGGTGCAGCAACAGGTAAAGACTAGAGGCTTTGTGCATTAAGTCACTATAATTGAAAACCTCTTCTTAGCAGCTCAACAAACACACACCAGTATGGAGAAAAACGGTTTAAAATTCTGACACAATGGAAATGGGGACACAAATGCACTTTAATGCAATGCTCTGTTGTTATTGTTTCACCCATATGGTGGGGTTTTTTAAGTTAGTAACTTGCCCACTGCATGGACACAATGTTGTCAATAAAAGATCTCATTACACTGCATATGTCTCTCTGTTTCCAAACAGCAGAATAAATGTATAATTCCATCTGCATAGTGTAACATTAGTAGTACAGTGGTACCCCGAGTTTCAGCCATAATTCGTTCCAGAAGGCTGTTCGAGTGCCGTTACCAAATGAATTTGTTCCCATAAGGAATAATGTAAATTAGATTAGTCCGTTTCAGACCCCCAAAAATACATTTACAAAAGCACTTACAATAATACCCTTACATAATTGTTCGAGTTGGAGCTGTATGAAACTCAGGGTACCACTGTACATTAATACAGTGGACCCTCGGTTAACGAAAAAAATTCATTGCAGAAGCCTGCTCAAGTGCCATTACCGAACGAATTTACGTCCTTAAGAAATAATGTCATGTAGGTTAGTCTATTTCAGACCCCCAAAACTACACTTCCACAAGAACTTACAAAATTATACTTACATAATTGCACGATTTCCGGGGTATTCGTTAACCGAGGGTCCACTGTATCTACATGAATGTCTGAATTATGTTACTGGTGGTTCCCAAACACTGGTAGTACACTAATATCTACATGTCTGAATTATGTTACTGGTTTGTCCTAAACACACTGGTAGTACACTAATATCTGCTTAACTGAATTATATTAGTGATTTCAATTACAGTGGACCCCCGAGTTTCGATCACCTCGGAAATCGTACAATTATGTAAGTGTATTTTTGGGGTCTGAAATGGACTAACCTACTTGACATTATTCCTTAAGGGAGTAAATTCGTTTGGTAATGGCACTTGAGCAGCCTTCTGGAATGAATTATGACCGAAACTCAGGGGTCCACTGTATTGAGTTTTGTTCCCATTGTTACAATTTATAAATAAGTCATAGTAACCCAAATCTTTTATTTAAATTTATAGCATAAAGGTTCATTTTGCACAGCATATCTTTCCAATCACAGATTGGCATTCATAAAACACTTATTTTCTGACTATTATGTCCTCAACCTCATTCGTAAATGCATTTCTTCGCATTTCCGACATTCATAAATGATGAGTCCTGCCCATAGAGTGGTCCTGATACAGCCAAACCCTCATAAGCATGGCTTCCAGAGGTCCTTGCAAATATAGCTAAATTCTCTTCATATAAATTTTGCTTTGTAATTGAGCTCATTGTAGGCTTTAGAAACTATCTCTTTAAAAATTAGCAGAAAAAACACTAGAGTACTCTACTGTATACCAAATATAGTACTGTACATGCACTCTGCCTCAGTGGGAGGCGGCTGACTTGTTGAAAAAACAAACAAAAAAAAACATGCAATTTACATTTATACTGCAGTTAATTTTGCAAATATAGTGCAATGAATTTTGAAAATAAAGGAATTAACCTTTACACTGTCTCAGCTCTTGAAATGAAAAGTATATACACTTTGTGAGTATTTTTCAATAAAAAATAATTCATCTAAAATGGTAAAGAATTTTTTCTTAAGGTAATAATGCCAAAAATGTGAAATTTGGTACGAATGTCGTGGAATTTTGCATGCGTGAAGTTAGCAGTCTAGGCGCAATTTACGCATCAGCAATTTCACCCACTTTGAAGCCTATTTTAAGCCAATTACATTGCTCTGTTTTTTTACTGTTTTGCTAGTATGCCTTCCATTCTATCAAGTGAGTGTATGAAACTGCCCATTTAACTATCAGAACTACCCAATAAAGTGCACAGAAGTCAGTAATTTAGCCAATTTTATGCAAAACTCAACAAATTCTATTTTAACAAGAGAGAGTCCAAGATAAACACTATAGGTATTCCAGCCAGTAAAGGAACCTTTCCTCTGTTTATTAATAATATCCCCAGGCTTCTCCTATATAACACTTGCCTTCCATTTTGAATCCATCATCACAAAAAATCAAAGTTTTACCCTGTTTCTCGGATATTAAAATATAACTAAAAATGATTGGTCACGGTTTAGGTCATCACAATAATTGAAGCAGATCTAATAAAAACCCAGAAAACAGACTGGGGGAGTATGGTGATGACTCTCTACTTCCTCAGGAAACTTGACGTATTAAAATTAATAAATTCTAGTGGCTTCAAATCAAGCAGGAGAAAGCTAGTAGGCCCATATGTGAGAGAATGGGTCTCCAAGGTCAGTGTGCACCATATAAAAGATATCGGGCAGTCAGTGGTGCATTGTGGGAACGCAATTTCAGTAGTCCTTGTTAAGCATGCCTAGCGGTAAGAATTATCTGACTCCTTGGCGCATCTGGGACTCTTCTCTTCCCCAGTGATAGCTCTAACACAGAAGGAAGTGTATCTGAAGATGAATTTCATGGTTTTGAGAAGTTTGTGACCAAAAGCAATGCCCAGGATACCAGAAGGAAGGAAGAGATGAGAGGAAGGAAGGAAGGAAGGAAAGAAGAGATAAGAGGAAGGAAGGAAAGAAGAAGTAAAGAAGGAGAAAAGGAAGGAAGGAATTAAGAATGGAAGAAAGACAGGAAGGAAGGAACGAAAAAAGTAAGAAAGGAAGGAATGAAAGAAGAAAGGAAGGAAGAGATGAGAGGAAGGAAGGAAGGAAATAAGTAGGAAAGGAAGGAAGCTAGGAAGGTAGGTAGGAAACGAAGGAAGGTTGTGGGGGAGAAGACATGCACCCCATTTGTGTTGACAGGTTGACAGGCAGTGAGCAATGGTATAATATGTCATTTGCCTTACCCTGACTCAGCAAATTTAGACATCCACACACACACACACACACACAGCTTCAAGCTTCAAAGTGCTAAGGGAAGTTGATGGAAAGTGTCCAGTCATTATATATAATAATAATAATAATAATAATAATAGTTTATTTGGACATGATACAAAGAATTACAATGGGTTATGAGATGTTATGAGGTGTACATGCCAAAAGCCCCTAATATGCAGGGCATTTTGGGCAGACTTAAAATTAACTTAAAACTAAATGGTAAGAATTTTAGTAAATAGTTTACAATATGAGTATAGTTGAGTATTTAAGCTATGAAATTTGAACATAGTTTAGACATGACATTTTTGAAACATAGTTTTATACTTTTGTCTTATTTATAAAATTAATTAAATCAGATTAAACAAATTAAATCAGTAATTTGTGTTGCAATATCAAATTATATGGTCATTAGATGAGTTACAAGAAGCACAAGGGTACATAAAGATACATGAGGTATAAGTTTCAACATTTGTACTAGATTATATTTGATAAACTATTTTTCTTTGAGCAATTAAGTAAGGTTTTTTGAGGCTAAATGGTAAGAATTATAGCAGACAGTTTACAATATAAGTATAGTTGAGTATTTAAGCTATGAAATTTGAACATAATTTGAACATGACATTTTTGAAACATAATAGTTTTATAATTTTGGATCATTTACAGTTTTATATGTCTACATAATAGAATTATTAAATCAGATTAAACAAATTAAATTAAATGTGTATATATATATTATAGAACAATAGTAATATACATTTTTTTTTATTGTTGGGTTGTGTAAACAAGTTTTGTGAACAATATAATGATACTAATGTTTGTGCTATTATTGTGTTGCATACAACGAGTGTATATACAGTGGTCCATCGGTTTTCGTGCATCTCCAAACTCGAACATTTATGTAAGTGTATTTTCGTAAGTGCTGTTGCAAGTGTATTTTTGGGGGTCTGAAATAGACTAACCTACATGACATTATTTCTTAAGGAAGTAAATTCGTTCGGTAATGGCACTTGAGCAGCATTCTAGAACGAATTTTCGGCGAAAACCGAGGGACCACTGTATATACATTGCACCTTACTTTGGTCTCACAGGCCACACAAGTTATGTGAAAAAATAAAATAGTGAAAAAAACAAGAAACCTTTGAAAGGAAGTAAACGGCATTTGCCGCTTTATGTGTAAAAGTAACACTTCATTACGACCACAGGTTGTATAATATCTTTGTTTTCTTCGTTAATTCTAAGACTTAAATGCTTATACCTTTTCTTGCCACTTTGAGCAACACTGGTATGCCTACTGGGTGTCATGATTGCTTGGCAGATACAAGATATAGTAATTTAAAGATCAAAACACAATTCACTCTCTCTCTTAACCTTCACAAACACAGCTAGCTTGTAGCAGAGAACTGGACGTGTATGAACTACAAATGGTGGGGTGGTGTCGGGGGGTGGCTGGGGACGGCGGGTAGTCTCCCCCGCTGATCCACAAGGCGGCCGCTTGAGGAAATAGGAATTTGTTTTTCCTTCCCGCAAACTGTAAGTTTATTCAGGTATACACAGATACAGTTACAAAGATTATCATACATAGCAGCATATGTGTAGAGAACCTAGGATAACCCAAAAAAGTCAGAGTGACTTATTTCCATTCTGTCTGACTTTTTTGGGTTATCCTAGGCTCTCTACACATATGCTGCTATGTATGATAATCTATGTAACTGTATCTGTGTATACCTGAATAAACTTACTTACAGTTGTGGGAAGGAAAACAAATTCCTTTCCTCAAAGCATGATTCTTAGAGCGGTAAATAACCATGGGCTTACATTTGAAATCACCTGATGCATTAGCGCAAAGGAGCAAGGTGAAGCGATCCTTTGCTGTTTTGAAGCCTGGTGCACTTTTCTCTTGCTGACTCATATGTTGGAATTTTCTTCCAGAAAACACTTGTCTCGTCAGCATTAAACACTTGATGTGGCTCATAGCCACCCTCAGTAGGACCCCCACTGACTCAATGGTTTAACCCACCGCTGGCGACCACACGCTCAAAATTTTTTCCCCTCCCGCGAACTGTGTAATATTAATTTTACGTTGTGTTAAATAATAATGTGCCGCAATTCTTCTATCGTGCAATACCCATACCGTGCAACATAAAGTCGTGCTAAATGAGGTTCTACTGTATACGTTTGTACACGTATTGCTCCAAACATAGATCAACGTTTTATTTTTCATTCCTTCAGATTTGGCACAATATTCCTGAGTCGCCTAGACATGAGAGAATGGGTTTGTGCACTCAGTGTGCACAGTATTAAAAAAAACTGGGACCACTTAGTACCTTGTGGGAGCACCAGTTCAATTGAGTGCCAGCTAGAGCAAATAGCTGGCAAACACCAGGGATTCACTGATGTCATGTCGCATTAACACTCCCCTTTCAAGAGGAAAGTAAAAATAGGTTAGAGAAATACATGAGTGGCTGTAGGTGGGTGTGAGTTGGACCTGACTAGCTTGTGCTACTAGGTCTGATGCCATGCTCCTTCCTTCAGAGGATGTGATCTGACTAGGTGGGTCATTGTTCTAAGCTGGGGGTTGACATGGACCTGCCTTGCATGGGCCAGTAGGCCTTCTGCAGTGTTCCTTCTTTTTTTATGTTCTTATGTATTCGGCAGGCTGGCTTTGGCTGTCTCTGGCTGTCTCTCTGTCTATATCTGTCTATATCTCTGTCTATATTTATCTGTCCTAGATCTCTGTATCTGTCTATATCTTTGTCTATCTATATATATCTGTAATATCTCTCTCTCTCTGTCTCTCTCTCACATGTACACATAAGTACAGTTATTATACATAGTGTAAATTACCTAGGATAACCCAAAAATTCCAGGCAAAGTACTATACAGTGGTCCCTCGGTTTTCGCTGAAAATTCGTTCCAGAATGCTGCTCAAGTGCCATTACCGAACGAATTTACTTCCTTAAGAAATAATGTCACATAGGTTAGTCTATTTCAGAACCCCAAAATACACTTGCAACAGCACTTACGAAAATACACTTACATAAATGTTCGAGTTTGGAGATGCACGAAAACCGAGGGACCACTGTACAATGCTTGTAGATATAAGACATAATAGGCATGACTGGCAAGTAATAGGCATTGTCACTTCTGCATCGTGTATAATACCTGTTGGTTTAAGAGCCGCACTCTGAGACTGAGACAAGCAGACGGAAAGACACACACACAGGTAGACAGAAAGACAGATAAGCAGAGATAGACAGACAGACACAGACAGATAAATAGACAGTGGAAACAATGAGAGGGTTCCCTGCTCACATTCATCAATGTCATTGGGCTGTCAGCGTTATCTGACAATTGTTATAACACCATTCTTCAAGGAGTTTCATATACTCCAGGCACACACAGGCAGACAGAAAGACAGATAAGCAGAGCTAGACAGACAGACATAGACAGATGGACAGATACGTAGATAGACAGACAGTGGAAACAAAGGAGGGTTCCCTGCTCACATTCATCAATGTCATTGGGCTGTCAGTGTTATCTGACACTTGTCATAACACCATTCTTCAAGGAGTTTCATATTATACTCCAGGCACACATAGGCAGGCAGACAGAAAGACAGATAAGCAGAGCTAGACAGATAGACAAACAGATAGATAGACAGACAGATAGATAGACATATACAGACAGTGAAAACAAAGCGAGGGTTCCCTGCACACATTCATTCATCAATGTCACTGCCTTATCAGTAGTTATCTGACAATTGTCATGACACCATTCTTCAAGGAGTTTCATATATACTCCAGGATGTCTAAAACATTGCTGGGACCTATAAATACTTTGTACTTGATGTTGCCGTCAGGTGAGCATCCAGCACCAACTTGGTGGGCTTATGTCTCGGTAAGTAATGGCCCTTCATTTAAAAAAAAAAAAAAAATATTCGTAGCAGTACACGAGTGAACGTAGATCTACGTGTGGACAGTTTAAGGGTTAATATGGCATCTTCAAAACTAATAACACACACTTAGTGATTTTAATGTGTTCCTGCATGCCAGCATAGGCGTAAGTTGTGGAGTTTAAAGCAGTTAAGTTCAGTGACAAAGTGTAGCATTAAGAGTGTAGCGATTAAGCGATAGAAAAAGGGCGAAACAAAATAAACTCCTCACAGCATAAGCCGCTCTGCCTATCTTCTGCAAGGTATGTAAATGGTGTATGTACACCTGTTCATTTGTACATTATGGTTTTCTTATGAAAGAAGTGATCTAATGCAGTTAGCATTACAAACTCAGTTTTGTCTTATACTAACACGTCTGAAAGAGGAAAGAATGGGAACATGTTTTCATAGCTGGAGCAAGAATGCCCGCCAGCACCGTCCTCCCCTGCCACCACATTCGTAATGACATACAGTAGACCCTCATTAAGCACGATTTTATGTTGCGCGTTTTGGGTATTACGCGATTGAAGAATTCGGCACATTTTTATCTAACACGACGTAAACCTTATATTACGCGATTCACTGGAGGGGAAAAATTTTGAGCCCGCGGTCGCCTGCAGTAGGTTAAACCATTGAGTCAGTGGGGGTCCTACTAAGGGTGGCTATGAGCCACAACAAGTGTTTAATGCTGACGAGACAAGTGTTTTCTGGAAGAAAATGCCAACATGAACTTATATCAGTCAGCAAGAGAAAAGTGCACCAGGCTTCAAGACAGCAAAGGATCGCTTCACCTTGCTCCTTTTGGGTAATGCATCAGGTGATTTCAAGTGTAAGCCCATGGTTATTTACCGCTGTAAGAATCCTCATGCTTTGAGGAAAAGGGAATTTGTTTTTCCTTGCACAAACTAAGTTTATTCAGGTATACAGAGATAGTTACATTGATTATCATACATAGCAGCATATGTGTAGAGAACCTAGGATATCCCAAAGTGTTATCCTAGAGAAACTAGGATAACCCAAAGTGTTATCCTAGAGAACCTAGGATAACCCAAAGTGTTATCCTAGAGAACCTAGGATAACCCAAAGTGTTATCCTGAGAACCAGGATAACCCAAAGTTTGGGTTATCCTAGGTTCTCTACATATCTTTCTATGTATGATAATTTTTTGTAACTTATCTGTGTATACCTGAATAAACTTACAGTTGCAGGAAGAAAAAACCATTCCCTCAAGCGGCCGGTGCTAATGTTGTGGAACAGCTGGGAGACCACCCCCCTTCCCATGCTACCCCTCCCCCAAAGCAACACTCCACCATCCCAGCATTCGTATTCCATCGCGTCAAGCCAGCTGTGTTTGTCAAGAATAAGAGTGAATTGTGTTTTGATCTTTAAATTACTATATCTTGTATCTGCCAAGCAATCATGTCACCCAGTAGGCATACAAGTGTTGCTCAAAGTGGCAAGAAAATGTTTAAGCATTTATTAAGTCTTAGAACTAACGAAGAAAAGATATTAGACAAGACATAACCTGTGGCTGTAATGAAGTGTTACTTTGTACACATAAAAGATGTAAACATAAGTTTGTGTGACTAACACTGACTGACTGGACTGACTTACTGAATGACTTGACTGACTGAATGACTTGACTGACTGAATGACTTGACTGACTGAATGACTTGACTGACTGAAGCTTGACTGACTGAATGCTTGACTGACTGACTTACTGAATGACTTACTGAATGACTTGACTGAATGACTTGCTGACTGACTTACTGAATGACTTGACGACTGACTTACTGAATGCTTACTGACTGACTTACTGAATGACTTGACTGACTGACTTACTGAATGACTTGACTGACTGACTTACTGAATGGACTTGACTTACTGAATGTCTTGACTGACTTACTGAATGTCTTGACTGACTTACTGAATGACTTGACTGACTTACTGAATGGACTTGACTGACTGACACTGAATACTTGACTGACGCTTACTGGACTTGACTGACTTACTGAATGACTGACTGACTGACTGAATGACTTGACTGACTGACTTACTGAATGACTTGACTGACTGACTTACTGAATAAACTTGACTGACTGACTTACTGAATGACGACACTGAATGTCTTGACTGACTTACTGAATGTCTTGACTGACTTACTGAATGACTTGACTGACTTACTGAATGACTGCTGACTTACTGAATGACTTGACTGACTGACTGAATGACTTGACTGACTGACTTACTGAATGACTTGACTGACTGACTTACTGAATGACTTGACCGACTGACTTACTGAATGACTTGACTTACTGAATGTTGACTGACTTACTGAATGTCTTGACTGACTTACTGAATGACTTGACTGACTTACTGAATGACTTGACTGACTTACTGAATGACTTGACTGACTTACTGGAATGACTTTATTAAAGTTAGAGACACTCAGTACAACCATGCTTCAGTTCCAGAATCTCTACTATCCACCTCAGCCCAGTAGGGCCACAGCATAACTCTCCCTCTCTTCCAATCATCCACAACATCAGCACCCAAATTTAAGGTAAATACTATTATTTCTGTTAATTTGTAGTCTTAAGCAGTAAAAACAACATAATACATCACGATAATGAACTACAATTACATATTCTCTTTTATATTTGTAAGATCTGTTGGTCTAAAAAAACTTGTTTGGCTTTTGGGGACTCTCAGGAGCGTAACCCTATTTTTTTCCCATAAGTTATTTTAATTATCTAACACGATTTTAGCTAAACGGGCGTTTTCAGGAGCTAACTACCGTTAAATGAAGGCCTACTGTACATATTTTATTCATTCTAGAGTGTATATCAGGTTTTTATTTATTTAAATTGTTTATTATGTCATATTAGATGAATTGTGATGGATAAATAAGCCATAGAGTTGATAATAGTATCATATTGAAATACTATATTGTCATGGCTCCTGACGAGGCATTAATGGAGTATTTCCATTATTTCTTTGAAATATTGATTCGATTTTGAACATTTTGGGGTTAAGAACAAGCTCCTGGAATGGATTATTTTATTTCCAGGGTCCCTGTACCAAAAATCTTTATAGAAGGGATTCCCCTTCCAAACAAAAGTAACTTCTCCATCCTCTTCCCCCCTCCCTTCTTTCATCCAAAGTCTTCAATAAAGGTAAGTGTCATGTTATTATTGTTTTATTCTTCATGTTTATTGTTTTCTGTGTAAATGTATACGAGAAGTCATTTTACGATAGTTACGTTCCGAAAATTTTTTAAATTTTGTTAAATAATTAAAAGAACTAATGGGGAAAAAAAAGGGGTTCGTTCTGGGGTCCCCAAAAAACCAAACAAGTTTTTAGACAAAGATCTTAAAAAAAAAAATGAAATGTAATTGTAGTTCATTATCGTCCTAACTTTAAGTCAGTCAAGTCAGTCAGAAAAATCAGTCAGTCAATCTTTAAAAATCAGTCAAGTCATTCGAAAAATCATTAAATAAGTGGGGCAAGTCATTCAGTAAGGGGGGCAAGTCATTCAGTCCTTTAAATTTTAATCATTCAGTCAGTAAAATGGTGATCAAGTCATTCGGGGTCAAATAAAAGGGGGTTTTTTCGGGGGGGCCCAAAAATTCAGGGGGGAAAGGGTTTGTCGGGGGGGCATTAGCCCAAAATCGACCCGTCAGTCAAAATCAGTCAGTCAGTCACACAAACTTATTTTAACAAATGATAAAAAAAATTTTCCCCCTCTAGATACCCCCCCAATATTAAAAAAATCTGGAAACTCTCACCGAAAAAAACATTCTTTTCTCTTGTCCCCTCCCCTATATAAAATTTTCTTTTAAAATAAACCCTCCGCTCAAAATTCTCCTCCCCTTTAATGGGGTTTCGCCCCAAAACCCAAAACAGGTATTTTTTTTAAAAACCCCATGTTCATATCCCTATGAAAAAAACCCAAAAAAAAGGCCCCAGAATCGGGAAAATTTATTACCAGTAAATTTAAGATAATCTTGTCTGAAAATAAATTTAAAACTCAACCCCCAAAAAACCCCCTACTCCCCCCAAAAAAAAGATCATACTAAAAAATACTTTGAAAAATGCTCATTATTACTTTTATGTTTTAAACTAAAATTTTTTAAAAATATTTTTTATTTTCCCCCCATCCAAAAATAAATACTCATATTATAAGTTAATGTTTAATAATGCTCAATGTTTTTTTCCCTTTAAAAAATAATCCCCCAAATTTCCCTATTACCATTAGAATCAAAACCCCTTTTTAAAAAATTTAAAAAATCATCATATAATAATTTAAACAGAAAAAATTTTATAAAATTTTTAATTTTAAAAAATTTTTTAAATGGGGAAAAAATTTTTAAAAAATTTCTCTAATATTAAGTACATAGTCTTTAAGTTACTAGATTAAGCTGCCCCTAATGCCATGGCATGTCAGTGGCTCTCCTTACTAAATTTTAAAATTTTAACTCCCCAAAACCTATGTAATCCAATCTGAACAAAATAAAATTTACTTTACTTTACTTTACTTTTTTTTTGTGTAAAAAATAACATTTCCCCTTCGGCCGGGGTTTTGTCTTGTCTAATATCTTTGTTTTCCCGTTAATTCAATCAAAACACAATTCCTCTTATTTTTCCCAAAAAAGCTGGCTTGTAGCCAGGACTTCTTGGGCCCCTATGAAATACGTACGAATGCGGGGGTGGTGGGGTCTGTGGTGGCTGGGTAAGGGCGGGTGGTGTCTGCTGAACCAAAACAGTAGTAGTAACAAGACTGCTTGTGAGAATGGTTTTTTTTTTTTCCTTCCCCCACAAACTGTAAGTTTTTTCCCAGGAACACAGATACAGTTACGAAGATTATCATACATAGCATATGTGTAGAGAATTTTGGGAAAAAACCCAAAAAAAATCAGAGTGACAGTTTTTTCCTTATTTTACCGGGGTTTTCCTAGGTTCTCTACACATATGCTTATTATGAAAATGTTGTAACTGCTCCTAATTGTGGTGGGGGCGGACCAGCTCCGGGCCCCCCTGTATCTAAAAAAACTTAAATTTCGAAAAAAAAAAAAAACCCTTTTTCCCCCCAAAGCATGAGGATTCTTAGGCAGTAAATAACCATGCGCTCCCAAAAATTTTCCCCCCCTGCCGAAACCGTGTAATATCATCTTTTTTGTGAAAAATGATAATTTTTAAATCTTAAATCGTGCAATACCAAAACGTGAAAAAAAAATTTGTGTAAATGACATTCTACTGTTTTTAAAATAAAAAAAAAATTTTTTAATACTTTTGGGTGTCCCGGGGATTAATTTTTACATTATTTTTAGGGGGGGAAAAAGAATTGGGGGTATCGTCAAATTCGGCTTTAGTCACACCCCTGGGGAGATTAATTATGATAACCGGGGTCCACTGTAAGGGGAAAAGGGAAAGGGATCTACAGAACAAAGCCACGACTAAATTCATACAAGGAAAGTTTTTATAAGGGAGATTCAACCAGACAGTGAATGTAAAAAAGAAGTAGGGTAGAAGTTTTGGGGGGGAAAACCAGTCAATAGGATGACTGATTTCACAAAGACAAAAAAAGAAATTTTTAGGTCGGACCAACGTGTTGGGTCCCCTCTCCTTTTTGGGGTTTTTTGTGAAGTTTTTTTTTTACAGGATGTACTGAAGAACAAGTTTATGTATAATATCCCATATTTTTTTTCAGGAAGTGGTGAAGAACATGATTCGGCATGTATAGAATTGGAGTGGCTGCTAAAAATCTGTAGAGTTGTTTCCCGAAGCATCAGAGACTTTTTGGTCAAAAACCAAGACAATATCTCCCTTTAAACCATTGAAAATCAGATAATATCATCAGAGCAAGAAATTGCCAGTTTTGAGGTATGATAATCTGTGTGCTTATTTTGTAGTTTTATTGCTGGGGATCCAACTTGGGAAATGTGCATCACTCCAGGACAGGAGGAATGGGGGAAAAAAGATTTTTTTTTTAACAAATGGCCCCTCCACCCCCGGGAGGGTGACCCAAAAAAAAAAAAATCCCCAAAAAAAAAATTTTATCATCATTCAACACTTTACCACACTCTACATAATCACTGTCTTTTCAGAGGAGCTCAGATAAAAAGCTGAGAAAAAGGAAACATGATAACAACATATAAAAAACATACAGTGGTTCGGCATACGAACAGCTCCCAACTCGAACAATTATGTAAGTGCTTTTTAAGTATTTTTTTGGGGGGGGGAAATTTTATTAATCAATTTTTTTATTCCTTTTGGAACAAATTGTTGGTATTGGCACTTTTGAACAGCCTTCTGAACAATTAAGCTTTGTAACCCCAAAGGGGGCCCCTGTACTGAGACAAATTGTAAGGGTGGATATGGCCAGAATGTTTCAGAGATGGGACACTGAACA
>WNWK01013447.1:0-55324 GCA_009830355.1 Cherax destructor
CTGGCATGGCGTGGTCTGCATGACTTTCGTCGGCTATACAGTCAAGCACAGGTAAGTCATGCACGCTGTTTCTTAAGAGATGTACAAACAAAGCTTTATGTATGAATATATTGAACTTGCATTAATTCTCCACTTTAAGGAATTAATTTTTTTAGTGAAAAGTAATTTGAAACAGAGCAATATTTAATGTTTACAATAATTTGTAGCAAATTGGCAGCAAGAATCAGTGTCTGAGATTCTTTGGTTTAAAACTTTCAAAATAGATTTCAAGTGAGTAGTAATGGATGGAAGCGAGTAAGACCTGCCCTAGCACAGACTAGTAAGACCTGCCTAGCATGACTAGTAAGACCTGCCTTGCACAGACTAGTAATACCTGCCTTGCACAGACTAGTAAGACCTGTCTAGCACAGACTAGTAAGACCTGCCTTGCACAGACTAGTAAGACCTGCCTTGCACAGACTAGTAAGACCTGCCTAGCATAGACTAGTAAGACCTGCCTAGCATAGACTAGTAAGACCTGCCTAGCATAGACTAGTAAGACCTGCCTAGCATAGACTAGTAAGACCTGCCTAGCATAGACTAGTAAGACGTGCCTAGTATAGACTGGTAAGACCTGCCTAGTATAGACTAGTAAGACCTGCCTAGCATAGACTAGTAAGACCTGCCCAGCATAGACTAGTAATTATGTTACATCGTTGGTGTTTTTTCGTTCTTGTGACTAAAGATTGCTGTGAGTATTATGTCCTCCAGGGCCAGGGATTCCCTGTTCACAGTCTGTCTAATATGGGTGGTACTAGAGCCAGGGCCAGGGATTCCCTGTTCACAGTCTGTCTAATATGGGTGGTACTAGAGCAGCTTTTGACAATACCGACAAACTGTGAAAACAAACATATATGCAACATTTCGACATATGATAAGGACACGTTTCTCTCACTGGGAACAATTTAAACTAAAACAGGGAACCTCAAAAGACGGAATATATAGGGAAAGTCATTTGAGCTACAGGAGGTAGGAGTCAAGTCCAGTGATGTCAGTAGTGCTCGCCAAGTTAATTCTAATCTGTCATATATATTACATGAGCAGATGACGAACTTGAACGTCATGGAAGAGGAGCTGGGGTGCCTGTAATACGAATGATATAGTGAACTTAAGTATTATATTTATGATACATAAGTACTATTCAGGTACATATTGTCTCTAGTCTACAGGACGAAAGAATAAAACAATGGAAAAATTACAAACGCATGTAATTAAAATAGAAAACTATAATGTATAAAAGTCAATGAAAATGGAATTAAACTTGTGGGGTATTTGAGACAGAGTATCTGAGGTAAATATAGCATCGGTAATCAGATTAACGAGAGAAGATAGAAGCAATGATGCAAAGCAGTTAATACAAGAAGGGACCAGATTTGAACAATGTTGCCTAAATATAACAAGTGAGGCTGTGCAAGAAGCAGTGAGCATGATGGCAAGAAATCATCTCCATGGTGGGAACTCTGCAATGTGAACAAAAAATTCTTGGAAATGAATAAGTTAAATCTCTTGCCCAGGACAGTTAAGGGCAATATATGGTAATATAAACAGAGAACTCCCTAAACAGGCGAAGTCATAAGTGTATTGTGACGGTTTAGTAGCGAAGAATGTAGTGTTAGTAACATAGACGCCAACGTTGGACTCTGAATATATGGCAATGTTTCCTCAAGCCGGGTGGAACTCCATGCAGCTGTGGCTGGGCTGAAGGACTTAAGAAAAATAATGATTTTTTTAATTGATGATAGAGGTGATTTAAATTCCTTAAACATTACAAGACCGACTCATCAGAACATTTTAGATGAATTAAGGGATGTTATCAGTGAAGCTAATGAAAATGAGCTTTAGGTTAATTAAGCTTATGTAGATACTTTCACATCTGGGTATAAATATGGTTGGGCATAAATAATTGGTTGCCATAGTTCCTTTTTTTGTTTTCCTTTTTCTTCCACAAGATTTTTTTTATATCTCGTATAACACGAGAATACCTCATCTGATCGGCTTCAAATTTTCAGTGCCGATGCAAGGTAACTACGGCAAAAATCTAGCTTCAGTTGACATGTGTTCTGTGAATAATGATTTATTTACAATGGAATATTCGTGGCCTCAGGGGTAATCAGGGAGAGCTTCAGGGTGGGGCGAGCCGTTGTCAAGAGATTTGGAAAGGAAGATTGAAAATTTTTGGAAAAAAATGTTTTGTTACCAAAAAATAGTGCATCATTCTGGCAACATTTTGGTGTAATCAGTTTGTTTATATCATATTTCCTAGTATGTTTTTTCCTTAAATGTATTTTATTTGTTCTTGCTGTCATTAATAATACATGTTGCCAATTAGTGTTTTTTTTTTAGTTTTATCTCTGCAAAAATTAAAATTTTTATGATTATTTCATTAAAAAAACTCTACATAGCAACATCTCTGATGCCTCCATTCAAGTGTAGGGACTCATGGCACCTCAGGGGCCTCTGGGGTCTCAACATGTGCTGATGCATGCAACTCGCTGAGATTTAGCGTGCCATATCCATAGAGTTTCACAGAAAAAATATATATTAATAACTCAGAAATAAGTTATTGACATTGTTTGTAATGTTTTGCGAAAAGTATTAATAGGATTGTCATGATTTTTTCACACATTATTGAGTAATGATGGCTCTACAACCACCCATGAAGGATTTCCGATATCTTTTACAGTTTTGTTTTTATTGATTTTTTTCCCACAAAATAATGGCAAAAACAAAATCACTAACTTCAACATTTTTTATAATGGAATATACTGACATTTTTGCTAAAAAGGATTGGGTCAACAATTATATAGCCTTTATCTTTCATCTGATGTTAACTAGAGCATTGTACATCTTCCCAATTTTGTAGAAATTTACTGGTTTTGTGACCCCTAAAATTTGGCACATTTTATTTTTTTCTATCTAACCTAAAGGCAAAAAATCATAACAAAGACAGTGTATAGGTTTTTAAAAGCTGTATAAATCACTGTAAAAATCTCATTGAAATTAGACCAAAATAAAGAAAAAAACGTGAATTCATTCGCCCCTCCCTTCAGGTGTTGCTCTCCCAGTTTCCCCAGTATGTGTCGGGTTATAAGAGCCTAAAGTTCGTTCAGCTGTTATTCGTCCCGTTTCAGGCTATGTGCTGTTGCATTCTTCTGATCCCTTTCCTGATGAAACATTTACTGAGAGTGCACTTCTTGTGCGCGTTGGTATACCGTTTCAACAGGTCTTTACTCGTTCTCAGCTGCATTATACTGCAGCCCGTATTTATATGCACATATGGTATACAGTTTGCTCTCTATAACTCTCCCCTTCCCGGGCATTCTGTATCTCGGATGTTGCGTTTTGATCTCTTCTCTGCCGAGGTTCATTTTGTTGTTAGGTAATCTTAACGCTCACCATCATCTTTGGGGAGGGTGCCACTGTGACTCTCGTGGTGATCAGTTGGAGACTCTTCTCATGTTTTAAATACGGGTGCTCTTACCTATTATGACTCGCACTCACTCTCTCTCTTGCATCGATCTTTCTATCTGTTCCTGCTCATTTGCACTTTATTACACTTGGTCTGTTCTCCCAGATTTGCACGACAGTGTTCACTTTCCTATTATTCTTACTTCTACTACGTATTCCCGACCGCATCGTAGCCCTGTTGGAAATTTGGACGAGTGAATTGGGACTTACCTGGAGAGGGTTTCGGGGGTCAACGCCCCCGCGGCTTGGTCTGAGACCAGGTCTCATGGTGGATCAGGGTCTGATCAACCAGGCTGTTACTGCTGGCCGCACGCAAACTGACGTACGAACCACAGCCCGGTTGGTCAGGTACTGACTTTAGGTGCCTGTCCAGTGCCTTCTTGAAAACAGCCAGGGGTCTATTGGGAGTGATTTTCGTGTGAAGGTTTGCTACCAATCCCTCAAAGACCTTGCAAGTGTATATTATAATGTATCTCTCTCCCATGCGTTCCAGGGAATACAGATCAAGGACTTTCAACCGTTCCAAATAATTTAGGTGCCTTATCGTACTTATGTGTGCCGTGAAAGCTCTTTGTACACTATCCAGGTCAGCAATGTCGCCAACCTTGAAACAGCAGTATTCCAGCCTATAGAGAGCAAGCGATTTGAAGAGAATCATCATGGGCTTGGCGTCCCTAGTTTTGAAGGTTCTCATTATCCATCCTATCATTTTCCTAGCAGATGCGGTAGATACATTGTTGTGGTCTTTGAAGGCGAGGTCCTCTGACATTATCACTCCCAGGTCCTTCACATTATTTTTTCGCTCTATTGTATGGTTAGAATTTGTCGTATACCCTGATACATTTTTAATTTCCTCAAATTATACCACGGGTGGGGTTCGAACCCCACCCGTGGTATGGTTAGTTTGCAATCGTGTCATTACGATTTCGTGAGTCATGCTAATTTCCTCAAGTTTTCCATATCTGAGTAGTTGAAATTTCTCCTCGTTGAACTTCATATTGTTTAAAGTGGCCTCCTTGAAGATTTGGTTGATGTCCGCTTGGAGGAGTCTTGCGGTGTCTTCGATGGAGGTCACTGCCATGGCAATCCGGGAACTATGGCTTACATCTCTGTCTATGTCAGAAATAAGGGTGAGGAACAGAATAGGAACGAGTAATGTGACTTGTGGAACAGAGCTTTTTCACCATAGCTGCTTGGGACTTTACTCTGTTTACTATTACTCTTTGTGTTCTATTTGTCAAGAAGTTATTGACCAATCAACCAACTTTTCATGTTATTCCTTTATCACACATTTTGTGAGCTATTACACCTTGGTCACATTTGTCGAAAGCTTGTGCAAAGTCTGTGTGTACTACATCTGTATTTTGTTTATCCTCAACAGCCTCCAGGACCTTGTCATAGTATTCTGGTAGCTGGGACAGGCAGGAGCGACCTGCTCTAAACCCGTGATGCCCTGGGTTGTGTAATTGATGGGTATCTAGGTGGTTGGCGATCTTGCTTCTTAGATCCCTCTCGAAGATTTTTTTGATATGGGATGTTAGTGCTATCGTTCTGTAGTTCTTTGCAATTGCTTTACTGCCATCCTTGTGGAGTGGGGCTATGTCTGTTGTTTTTAGTGACTGTGGGATGACTCCTGTGTCCATGCTCCCTCTGCATATAATGCTGAAGGCACGCGATAGGGACTTCTTGAAATTCTTGATGAACACAGAGTTCCATGAGTCTGGGCCTGGCGCAGAGTGCATGGGCATGTCATTTATTGCCTTTTCAAAGTCTTGTAGAGTTAGGATAATATCCGAGATTTTTGAGATGACCAAATTTTGGGTTTCGTTCATAAGGAATTCATTTGGATTGTCGACCCTTAGTCTGGGCAGCGGCTCGCTGAACACTGAGTAGTATTGGGACTTTAATATCTCACTCATGTCTTGGCTGTCATCTGTGTATGTCCCATCCCGCCTAAGCAGAAGCCCAATACTGGATGTTGTTTTTCCCTCAGATTTGGCATAAGTTATTTTTTTTTTTTAAATTTCCTTTATGGCTTTCAGTTCTTCCTGTGATTCTTGACTCCTCTAAAGTTCCTTCAGCTAAAGTTCGATATTTGCAATTTCATGGACCAGTGCCTCCCTTCGTATTTCAGATATATTGGTCCCTTTCAGCAGCTTGTGACTCTTCGCCTTCGTCTGTATAGGAGCATCTCTCTTTCTAGTTTACATCTTCTTTTCTTTTCTTAATGGAATGTGTCTTGAGCAGATCTCAAGAACAACAGAGTTCATTTTGTCTAGTCAAATATTAGGATCCGTGTTGTTTAGGATATCTTCCCAGCTTGTTTCATTTAGGACATGGTTGACATGATTCCATTGTATATTTTTGTTATTGAAATTGAATTTTGTGATGAGACTTTCATGACTGATCACATTTTGCTGGTCAGGAGCCCTGTGCATACATGTCTGTACCTCTATTATGTTGTGATCTGAGTGTATTATCTTTGATATGGTTATATTACGTATCAGATCGTCGTTGTTAGTGAAGATGAGATCCAGCGTATTTTCTAGTCTTGTAGGCTCTAATATTTGGGGTGATCTCTGCTGAAACATTGTTTGTTATACTTCTGCATTTTAGGTGACTCAAGTTGAAATCTCCTAGTGGTAAGATGTTTGGGGCAGGAGTTGGGAGATTTTCCAGACAGTGGTCAATTTTCAAAAGCTGCTCCTGGAATTGCTCGGAAGTTGCGTCTGGAGGCTTGTATAAGACCACAATGACCAGGTTTTGGTTTTCAATCTTTACCGTAAAAACTTAAACTACATCATTTGAGGTGTTTAGTAGTTCTGAGCAAATGAGCGACTCTGTGACGTACAGGCCAACCCTTCCCCTTGTTGCCTGTTTATTATGTTGCATCTGAATAGGTTATAACCTGGAATCCATATTTCGTTGTCATAATGATCCTTTATGTGGGTCTCTGTGAATGCTGCAAACATTGCATTCGACTCCTTGAGCAGTCCCTTGATGTAAGGAATTTTGTTGTTTGTTGTTGGCTTTAGACCCTGTATGTTTGCAAAGGCAAATGTCGTTATATTGGTGGAATTTAGGGGGGTTTTATTTGCTGGCTGTAATATCTGTTGTTCTGGAGTCGAGGCCAATGTCCGTGCCACTGATCCAGAAGTGTTTTCAGTTGGTGTAGGATTATAGTCATTTCTTGTCAGTCTTTTTTCCCTCCTGGCCCTAAAAAACCTCTGTCCCTGGAGAGGTTATGGCTCCCTCTTTGTCTCCCATAGTCTGGACTGCAGCATCACATTCTGTTCCTCAAACCTCAGGCAGGCATTCTCAGACATGCGTGCCTTGGTCTCCTGCTTGTGCCCGTGCGGTGCGTTTGAAACGTGCTTCGTGGGGCCGTTATCAATATAAAAGGACCACAGATCGTCTTTTGGATTTTAAGCAGGCAAGAGCAGTTGCTCGCCGTGTCAAACGCAATGCTAAACACTCTTGTTGGTAAGACTACGTTTCTACTTTTTCCTGGACTTTCCCTATGTGTGCAGTTTGGAAGAAGGTATGGAAGTTGCAGGTTGTTGGTATTAGTGTTGTGGAACCTCTTAAAGTTGCCATGGAAATCGGGAACTATCTTGCCAGGAAGCAATCGCCCTTGGATTTCTCTTCTAATGGGATGAAGCCATATAACATATATTTTACTCTCTTAGAGCTAGAGTCCACAGTTTCCACTTGCCGGTCATCGGCAGCTGGGCCCGATGATATTCATATTCGTATGCTACAACATCTGCATTCTACAGCTATACAGTCCTTTTGCGTCTTTTCAATCTTATTTGGACGCGAGGGGTTCTCCTCAACAATGGAAATCTGCCATTGTTCTACCGTTTCACAAACCAGGCACTTCAGGGCTTGATACCTCTCCTTATCGTCCCATTGCTCTGACCAGTGTAGTCTGTAAGGTGATGGACCGATTGGTGAATAGACGTCTGATATGGTATTTAGAGACTCATAATAGTCTTCCTCCTCGCCAATATGGCTTTTGCAAGGGCTGCTCTACTTTGGACCCCTTACTCCACTTAGATATGGTGATGATATTTTGGAGCAATTAGCCCTTCAAGACCTTCCTGTTCTCAAAGTGGATACATATGTCCTGCCTGCTCGTGGGCGGAGGTGCTTTCCCAGCAACATTGCCCACTTAACATTTGACTGCTGTGAACTCCCATCCTCCATTTATATCGTTGGCCATCGCCTAGAAGTCAGTAAAGTGGTCCCTACTCCCCAACAGTGTTGAAATTGCTAGTGCGTTGGACACCCTGCTAAATACTTCAGATTTGCAGCAGAGTGCCCGGTCTGCGGTGCTGCAGATCATGGCGATACATCTTGAAGTCTTCTCCCCACTTGTCTCAATTGCAATGAACCTCATCATTCTTTTTCCCGCCGTTGTCAGGTCTATCGTAATGAACGAGAAATCCGTTGTCTTAAGGAGAGCGATGGCCTTACTTATGCAATGATGGTCTCTCGGCTCCGCCTTCAACCTTGGCGGTACCCCAGCCTTCCAGCTCCTCCGGGGTCACAACGTCTCTAATTCTTTTGCGGTTTTACCCTCTGAAACCCCCACCTCCTTACCTACTCCTACCTCTACTTCTTCTCGCCCACTAGTTTCTCAGTCTGCAAGGCCTCACACGCCTGCATATTCTTCACGTCTATCATCTGCGAAGCTGAACCTGTCTCATAAGTCCAAGTCTCGTTGCATTCCTCCAGTACTTACAATTCCCCACCAATTTTCCTTTTTGGCCTCGGTGCCTCGTTCTCACCCCCTTTCTAACTCTTACATGGAGGTGGAGGTTCACCACCCTCGTGTGGTCCCCTCTTCTCCTGTTTTTCCCCAGACATCTTCCCCAGTTACCTTCCAACCTCCTTCCTCACCTGTTCCACCATAGAACTCTTCTGTCCTTGCCGTCACATCTCTCCAGGTTCATACTCCCCTCCCCTCTCAGACATCTTTGGTTCCCTCCATAGTCTCCCCAGTCTCTACTTGCTCCACCTCACCTGTCTCTGAAATCATGGTATCGGTATCTTCCTTCTCTGCTGAGACACTTGACGCTATCTCAAACTATATTGCGGAGACGAAACCCTCGATGGACACTGACGTGCCTCCTTCTACCCTTCTTATTTTTTCACGACCCTCACAGCAATCTTTTCCTTCACAGCATTCTGATTCCTCCTTGCTTACACGCTTACCGTTGCCTCCACACATTGACTTCACTGACCCTAATAGCCAATAGATTGTATCACTTCTTATTGTTGGAATACGTGTCTTTGTAAATAATAACTTATTTACAATGGAATATTCGTGGTCTCAGGGTTAATCAGGGAGAGCTCCAGGTGTTGCTCTCCCAGTTCTCCCCAATATGCGTTGGGTTACAAGAGCCAAAAAATTTGTTCAGCTGTTATTTGTTTCGGGCTATGTGCTGTTGCATTCTGCTGATCCCTTTCCTGATGAATTGTTTAATGAGAGTGCACTTCTTGTGCACATTGGTATACCGTATCAACAGGTCTTTGCTCATTCTCTGCTGCATTATACTGCAGCCCGTATTTATTTGCACAGATGGTATACAGTTTGCTCTCTATATCTCTTTCCTTCCCGTACATTCTGTATCTCGAATATTGCGTTCTGGATCTCTTCTCTACCACCACCCATCTTGTTGTTAAGTGATTTTAATGCTCACCATCATCTTTGGGAAGGGTCCCACTGTGACTCGTGGTGATCAGTTGGAGACTCTTCTCACTTCTCATCCTCTTCATGCTTTAAATACGGGTGCTCTTACCTATTTTGACTCTCGCACTCAGTCTCTCTCCTGCATTGATCTTTCTATCTGCTCCTCGTCAATCGCTCTTGATTATGCTTGGTATGATCTCTCGGATTTGCACGACAGTGATCATTTTCCTATTCTTCTTACTTCTACTACATATTCTAGACCATCTCGTAGCCTCGTTGTCAATTTGGACGAACGAATTGGGATTTATACTCTCATCTTTCCACTTTCTGTGAGGACCCTTCTCGTCTTCTATTGATGAGCTTATGAACCAGTTTTCGATCTTAGTTTTGACTGTAGCATCACGTTCTATTCCTGAAACCTCAAGCAGGCATTCTCAGACATGCGTGCCTTGGTGGTCTCCTGTGTGTATCCATGTGGTATATTTGAAACGCGCTGTGTGGGGCAGTTATCGGTATAATAGAACCTCGAATTGTCTCTTGGATTTTAAGGGGAAGGGAGCGACCCTTTTTTCGATTAATTAGAAAAGGAAAATTGAAAAATTATGGAAAAAATGTTTTCTTACCAAAAATAGTGCATAATTCTGGCAACATGTTGATGCAATCGGCTTCTTTCTATCATATTTCTAAGTATGTGTATTCTAAAAAGTATTTTTTTGGTTTTGCTGGTAGCAAAAGGACTTATTGGCAATTCATCAGTTTTTTTTTACCTCAAAATTGCGACTTTTATGATTTTTCACTTGAAATACACTACATGGCAACTTCTGTGAGGGGTGTGTGTTAGCCGTGGTGGACGCACCTCAGTAGCCTTCTGGCTTCCCATGGGGATAGGGTATTATAGTGTGCTGAAGTTTGGCGCGCCATTTGCCTAGATTTTTACACAAGCATAATTATCAATATCTCAGGAATAAGTTATTGACATTATAAATCCTCTCATGCAAAGAGTATTTATCAGATCATCATGATTCTTTCGTAGGTTATTGAGGAATGATGATTCTATTGAATTACAGGGAGTTTGTGATATGTTTACGGTTTTTTGTTACTGATTTTTTGTTTCCCAACAAAATTAAAAAAAAAAAAACACGTATTTCAACATTTTTATAATGCAATCTATTAACAGTAAGCTCGACTCTCTGTAATTCATAAACCTAACTCTTTGTCTTGCATCTGATTTCAATTAAAACATTGTATGTCTTACTAATTTTGTAGGAGAGGATTTGCCCTAAGCCCTGTCAAATAGGGCACTAATATTTTTGTTCTACATAACTGTAAGGCAAAACGTCACTAAAAACACAGTATCTAGGTATCAAATAGTGCTTAATTCACTGACAAATTCCCATTGAAATTATAGCAAAATAAAAAAAAAGGAAAAAGTCTCGCCCCACCTTAAGTGGGCAAGGGTAGTCGCTCGCCACATCATACGCACCATTAAACACACTTGTTGGCAAGACTATGTGTCAACCATTTCCTTGACTTCCCCTATGTGTTCGGTTTGGAAGGAGGTATGGAAGTTGTGTGGCAAGTACACTTTGGACCCAGCTCCTCTTTTGCGGGTTGCTGGTGTTAGTGTTGCGGAACCTTTTGAAGTTGCCACGGAAATCGGAACTATCTTGTTCGTGTTTCCCAAAAGCTTCACCTCTGTCTTTCATTTCTCGCATCCAAGTCAACCAAAGAGCAATGCCCTTGGATTTATCTTTTAATGGAATGGAGCCATACAATATACCTTTCACTCTCCTAGAGCTAGAGTCCACGCTTTCCGCTTGCCAGTCATCGGCAACTGGGCCTGATGATTTTCATATCAGTATACTCCAACATCTCCATTCTACAGCCCTTATAGTCTTTTTACGTCTTTTCAATCTTGGACACGAGGGGTTCTCCCTCAACAATGGATACCAGGAGTATACCTGGAGAGAGTTCCGGGGGTCAACGCACACGTGGACTGGTCTGTGACCAGGCCTTATGGTGAATCAGGGCCTGATCGACCAGGCTGTTACTGTTGGCCACACGCAACCCGACGTACGAACCACAGACCAGTTGGTCAGGTACTGCTTTAGGTGCCTGTCCACTGCCTGCTTGAAGACAGCCAGGGGTCTATTGGTAATCCCCTTATGTATGCTGGGAGGCAGTTGAACAGTCTTGGGCCCCTGACACTTATTGTGCTTTCTCTTATCGTCCTAGTGGCACACCCTGCTTTTCATTGGGGATGTTGCATCATCTGCCCAGTCTTTGCTTTCGCAGGAGTGATTTTCATGTACAAGTTTGTACTAATCTCTCTAGGATTTTCCAAGTGTATATAATCATGATCTCTTCCTCCTGCGTTCTAGGGAGTAACTGAGTAATTGAGTTGTTTTATCGCAGTTATGTGTGCTATGAAGGTTCTCAGTAAATTTTCTAGGGAAGCAATTTCACCTGCCTTGAAAGGTGCTGTTAGTGTACAGCAATATTCAGCCTAGATAAAACAAGCGACCTGAAGAGTGTCATCATAGGCTTGGCATCTTTGGTTGTGAAGGTTCTCATTATCCATCCTGTCATTTTTCAGCAGATGCGATTGATACAATGTTATGGTCTTTGAAGGTGAGATCTTCTGACGATCACTCCCAGGTCTTTGACATTAGTTTTTCGCTCTATTGTGTGGTTGGAATTTGTTTTATACTCCGATGAAGTTTCAATTTCCTTACGTTTTCTATTTTTATATTTTTATTAACACATGGCCGTTTCCCACCAAGGCAGGGTGGCCTGACAAAGAAAACTTTTATCATTCACTCCATCATTGTCTTGCCAGAGGCATGCTTACACTACAGCTATAAAACTGCAACATTAACCCCCCTCCTCCAGGTGTCGCACTGTACTTCCCATCTCCAGGAATCAAGTCAGGCCTGCCGGTTTCCCTGAAAACCTTCATAAATGTTACCTTGACTACCTCTAACAGCATGTCAAGTCCTAAAACCATTTGTCTCCATTCACTCCTATCTAACACGCTCACGCACGCTTGCTAAAACTCAAGCCCCTCGCACACAAAACCTGCTTTACCCCTCCCTCCAGCCTTTTCTAGGCCGACCCCTTTCCGCCTTCCCTCCACTACAGATTTATACACTCGAAGTCATTCTATTTTGTTCCATCCTTTCTATATGTCCAAACCATATTAAAACCCCTCTTCAGCTCTCTGGATAATAGTTTTGGTAATCCCACACCTAATCTCCAAACTATAGATTCTCTGCATTATATTCCACCACACATTGCCCTCAGACATGACATCTCCACTGCCTCCAGCTTTCTCCTTGTTGCAACATTCACAACTCATGTCTCACACCCATACAAAGTGTTGGTATAACTATACTCCCTTACATTCCCCTCTTTGCTTTCATGGATAAAGTTATCTGTCTCCCAAGCTCCTCAGTGAACCACTCAAATTTTTCCCCTCGTTAATTCTATGATTCACCTCATCTTTCATATACCCATCTGCTGACACATCCACTCCCAAATATCTGAACACATTCACTCCTCCATACTCTCTCCCTCCAATCTGATATCCAATCTTCCGTTATCTATTTTTTGTTATCCTCATCACCTTACTCTTTCTTATATTCATTTTTAAATTTTCCCCTTCTTTTACATACCCTAACAAACTCATCCACCAACCTCTGCAACTTCTCTTCAGAACCCCCACCTATATGTTTCACTGCAAACACTTGGTCTACACACCCCTACCCTTCCTAAAGCCCCCTGTTCATCTGCTATCCTGCTCTCCGTCTTACTTTAATTCTTTCAATAATAACTCTACCATACACTTTACCAGGAATACTTAACAGACTTATTCCACTATACACACACCCCCGCACATAGAAGAGAGCTTACGACGACTTTCGGTCCGACTTGGACCATTTACAAAGTCACCTAACAACACAGAACAGGTAGAAGGGTATTTATAGGCAGCAGAAGGAGGGCACAAAGGGTGGAGTAAGGGAGTAGTAGTGGTAGTGGAAGAGTAGTGGTGGAGTCGTCATATTTGCGAGAGGAGCACTGCAATAAGCTGGCCGCAGGGTAGGACAAGAACAGAGGGAAAAAATTTGAAATAACAAATAAAAATAAAATATTTGTCCTTTATTTTATTTTTTTTTTATTTTCAACATTTTCCCCCCTGTGTTTCTTGTTCTTACCTGGGCCGCAGCTTGCATGTCTCTCCCAGAATATGACTGACTCCACTACTACTACTGCCCTACCACTACTCCCTATTACTCCACCCTCTTGTGCCCCCTTCAAGCTTGCCCATTCACCTTCTACTTGTTCTGTGTGTTAATGTGATTTGTAAATGGTCCAAGTCGGATAATCTCAACTCCTCTTTATGTGCGGGTTTATGTTGTTCAGTCACGGTATTGTGCCCTTTTTGTTATTTATTCCCCCATAATTTTTTCCTCTCCTTTGGCCCCTTTGCTTTACACAAAGGAACTATGCATGCTCTCTGCCAATCCTAGGGACCTTACCCTCTTCCATACATTTATTAAATAAAAACACTAACCACTCTAAAACTATATCCCCACCACCTTTAACAATTCTATCTTTAACCCATCAATCCCAGCTGCTTTACCCCTTTCATTCTACTCACTGCCTCACGAACTTCTCCCACACTCACAACTGGTTCTTCCACACTCTATAAGATGTTATTCCTCCTTGTCCTATACACGAAATCACAGCTTCCCTATCTTCATCAACATTTAACAATTCCTCGAAATATTCCCTCCATCTTCCCGATACCTCTAACTCTCCATTTAATAACTCTCCTCTCCTATTTTTAACTGACAAATCCATTCTTTCCCTAGGCTTTCTCAACTTATTAATCTCATTCCAAACTTTTTTTTTCAACAAAATTTGTTGATAACATCTCACCCACCCTCTCATTTGCTCTCTTTTTACATTGCTTCACCACTTTCTTAACCTCTCTTTTTCTCTCCATATACTCCTCCCTCTTTACATCACTTCTACTTTGTAAGAACCTCTCATATGCTAACTTTTTCTCTCTTACTACTCTCTTTACATCATCATTCAATAATCCTCTTCTTCCCTCCCGCACCCACTTTCCTATAACCACAAACTTCTGCTGAACTCTCTAACAATATATTCTTAAACTTCCATACCTTTTCTACCCCACTGCCTATACTCTCCAGCCCATCTGTCGTCCAATAGTTGTTTATATCTTACCCTAACCGTCTCCTTTAGTTTATAAATCTTCACTTCTCTCTTACTTGCTGTTTCCATTTTCTTTGTATCTCATCTACCTTTTGCTCTCACTGTAGCTATAACTAAAAAGTGATCTGATATGTCTGTGGCCCCTCTGTAAACATGTACATCCTGAAGTCTACCCAACAGTATTTTATCTACCAATATGTAGTCCAACAAACTACTGTCATTTCGCCCTACATCATATCCTGTATACTTATTTATCCTCGTTTTCTTAAAATATGTGTTACCTATAACCAAACCCCTTTCTATATAAAGTTTAATCAAATGCTCCCCATTATCATTTACACCTGGTACCTCAAACTTACCTACCACACCCTCTCTAAACGCTTCTCCTACTTTAGCATTTAGGTTCCCTACCACGATTACTCTCTCACTTAACTCAAAAGTTCCTACACACTCGCTTAACATCTCCTAAAATCTCTCTCTCTCCTCTACACTCCTCTCTTCTCCAAGTGCATACGCACTTATTATAACCCACATTTCACATTTCTGACCCTTATTTTAATCCACATAATCCTTGAATTTATACATTTATATTCTCTCTTCCCCTTCCATAACTGATCCTTCAACATTATTGCTACCCCTTTCCTTAGCTCTAACTCTCTCAGATACTCCTGACTTAATCCTTTTTATTTCTCCCCACTGAAACTCGCCTACCCCCTTCAGCTTTGTTTCGCTTAGGGCTAGGACATCCAAATTCTTTTCATTCATAACATTAGCAATCATCTCTTTCTTATCATCCGCACTACATCCACGCACATTCAAACATCCATATCGGAGTAATTGAAATTTTTCATCATTGAACATCATATTGTTTTCTGTGGCCTATTTAAAGATTTGGTTGTTGTCCGCCTGGAGTCTTGCAGTGTCTTCAGTGGAAGACACTGTCATGCAAATTCGGGTGTCATCTGCAAAGAAAGAAACGGCACTGTGGCTTATATCCCTGTCTATGTCCGATATGAGGATGAGGAACAATATGGGAGCGAGTACTGTGCCTTGTGGAACAGAGCTTTTCACCGCAGCCGCCTCAGACTTTACTCTGTTGACTACTACTCTTTGTGTTTTATTTGTTAGGAAATTATAGATACATCTACCAACTTTTCCTGTTATTCTTTTATCACGCATTTTGTGTGCTATTACACCATGGTCACACTTGTCAAAGACTTTTGCAAAGTCTGTGTATATTACATCGGCATTCTGTTTGTCTTCTAAAGCATCCAGGACCTTGTCATAGTGGTCCAGTAGTTGGGACAGACAGGGGTAACCTGCTCTGAATCCATGCTGCCCTGGGTTGTGTAACTGATGGGTATCTAGATGGGTGGTGACCTTGCTTCTTAGAGCCCTTTCAAATATTTTTATGATATGGGATGTTAGCGCTATCTGTCTGTAGTTCTTTGCTATTGCTTTACTGCCCCCTTTGTGGAGTGGGGGTATGTCTGTTATTTTTAGTAGCTGTGGAACGACCCCAGTGTCCATACTTCCTCTCCATAGGATGTTAAAAGCACGTGATAGGCTTCTTGCAGTTCTTGATGAACACGTAGTTCCATGAGTCTGGGCCTCGAGCAGAGTGCATGGGCATATCATTTATCGCATTTTCGAAGTCATTTGGCGTCAGGATAATATCAGATAGGCGTGTGTCTACCAAATTCTGTCTCTCTCTCATAAAAATCATTTAGGTCTTCGACTTTCAGTTTGGTTAATGCCTTGCTAAAAACCAAGTCATATTGGGACTTAAGTAGCTTACTCATTTCCTTGCTGTTATCTGTGCAGGAACCATCTTGTTTAAGTAGAGGCCCAATACTGGATGTTGTTCTCGACTTTCATTTCGCATAAGAACATAAGAAGAACATAAGAAAGGAGGAACACTGCAGCAGGCCTGTTGGCCCATACTAGGCAGGTCCTTCACGAAATGAAATACTTTGGGTTTCTTTCAATTTCGTTTATGGCTTTTAGTTCTTCCCACGTTTCTTGACTCCTGTAAGATTCCTTTAACTTTAGATCGATGTTTGCTATTTTTCTGACCAGTGTCTCCCTACGTATTGCAGATATTGGCCACTTGTAGCTGCTCTGTTATTCTTTGCCTTTGCTTATATAGGGAGTGGCTTTCTCTTTCTAGTTTACATGTGCTTTTCCTTAATGGAATATGCCTTGAGCATACCTATAATGCCACAGAGTTAATTTGTTCTAGACACAGCTAAGTATCAGTGTTGCTTAGGCTATCTTCCCAGTTTATATAATTTAGGATTTGGTTTACTTGGTCCCACCTCATGTTTCTGTTATTGAAGTTGAATTTGGTGAAGGCTCCCTCGTGACTGATCACATTTTGTCGGTCTGGACCTCTATTATGTTGTGATCTGAGTATATTGGTTTTGCTATGGTGACATTTCCTATCGGATCATCATTATTAGATTGTTAGTGAAGATGAAGTCCAGTGTATTTTCTAATCTTGTAAGATCTATTATTTGCTGGTATTAGGTGAATTTGGTGCAGAGATTTAAAAGGTCTTGTGTGTGCGAGTTTTCATCTGAGCTGTCTCCTGGTGTTATCTCTGCTACAACATTATTTGCTATATTCCTCCATTTTAGGTGCCTTAGGTTGAAATCCCCCAGGAGCAAGATGTTGGGGGCAGGAGCTGAAAGGTTTTTCAAGACAGTGATCAATTTTCAAAAGCTGTTCCTGGAATTGTTGGGACGTTGCATCCGGAGGTTTGTATACAACACAATGACCAGGTTTTGGTTCTCGATCATTACTGCTAAAATTTCAACTACATCATTTGAGGCATTTAGTAGTTCTGAGCATATAAGTGACTCTGTGATATACAAGCCAACCCCTTCCTTTTGCCTGTTCACTCTGTCACATCTGTATAGGTTGTAGCCCGGGATCCATATTTCATTGTCCAAATGATCCTTCATGTGGGTGTTTGTGAAAACCGTGAACATTGCATTTGACTCTGTTAGCAGTCCATGGATGAAAGGTATTTTCTTGTTCATTGTTGGCTTTAGACACTGTATATTTGCAAATATGAATGTCATCAGATTGGTGGTATTGGTGGTATGGGGAAGTCTTTTTTTCCTGGTACTAATATCTGTTGTTTTGGAGTGGAGGTCATCGACTGTGATTTCACTCCAGAAATGATCGGAGTTGGTGTACAATTTCTGTCATTTCCTGCCAGCTTTTTTACCTTCCTGGTGCTAAAAAACCTCTCTCTGGAGTGGCTGTGGCTACCCAGGTTTTCCCATGGTCTAGATGTTCTGTGTCTTCTTGTATCCTTTAGGTGGTGTGCCTGGCAATATAAGTTATAGCACTGTCTTTCCTGAACTGAAGAGTGACACATTTCAGGGTGGAAAGCTTACAGGAAGGGAGGTTGCATTTTCCTGTTGTCATATGGATACGAGATTTTCTGGGGTGGTCAATGTTGCACGTCCCATCTGTTTTTCCAGATATTCCATGCCTGCAGATACCAAGTGCATAGAATTTGCATAGGCCTGGTTTCTGCTAGCCTTGGTTTTTTGTGACTGTGTTCCCTACTGGTGTGTGTTTTCCTGTCTCATTTCCATCTTCAGCACTAGTGCTAACAATGGAGCCTTCATCAGTTATTTCTGGTAATTTATCTTCACTATTTATCAGTGTATCCCCTTGTTTACTATCTCCCGTGGTATTGCTAGTTTGTAACATTGGGTTTTTGCATGTCCTTGTCTACACGTGTTTCTCCACTAGAGCTCATGTCCTTCTCCAGGCCACCATCATTTATTTCTCTATTCTTACAGTTCATGTCTACCAGGACAGCATTTGTACCAGGGGCGATAGTACCATCTGGCCCAAACTTTTTTTTTCCTATCTGTTATACAATGCTGTCATGTTTTTTTCAAAGGTCGTTTTGATGTTATCATCTTTTAATACCAATGTGATTTTATTCCACAGTTTGGTCTCATTTGGGAATACCCAAAAACACTTCCCTGGTTTAATATCTCTTGTAGATGATTCCTGAATACCTGCACAAGGTGCATGGGTCCATTTCCCACAGAAGTTGTATTTAATCCATGCAGTACCAGATGAGCAAGCACCATACGAGCCTGGCCCATTGCCGGGCTCAGAGAGTAGAGAAACTCTCGAAACTCTTCAAAGGTATATCAAAGTAGCCCGTTTGTTTGTTTGGTTGCAGACTACACAGGATTTCATGATGTGATTTTATTGGTTGTTTTACTATACATTCTACTAATAACTTCCTTAAAGTGTAGATCTGTCTATTTGTATTGTATCTATTTGTATTTTATATGTTTTTGAGACAATCTTACCGCTTTAGTAGTTACTGTTTGGGTGTTTGATAAGGCCCAGGATACCAGAATTAGGAAGGAAGAAAGAAAGGAAGGAAGAAAGAAAGGACGGCAGGAAGGAAGGTAAGAAGTAGTAAGGAAGTAAATAAGTAGTAAGGAAGAAAGGAAGTAATGTTACGATTGGGTTTGTATATACATAAGATAGAAGGAGGTGGTGTAATGCTGTGTCATGTACCCAGGCTGGTAGCCTGGGTACATGACACAGAACATCCACAAGAAAGACCAGCTTGAACCACTCACACACCACAATAACCTCCACAACCACAACAACCTGCACAACCACAACAACCTGCACAACCACAACAACCTGCACAACCACAACAACCTCCACAACCACAACAATCTGCACAACAACAACCTGCACAACCACAACAACCTGCACAACCACAACAACCTGCACAACCACAACAACCTACACAATTTCAACAACCTGCACAACCACAATAACTTGCACAACCACAACCTGCACAACCACAACAACCTGCACAACCACAACAACCTGCACAATAACAACAACCTACACAACCACAGCAACCTGCACAACCACAACTTGCACACCCACAACATCATGCACAATCGCAACCTGCACAGCCACAACAACCTGCACAACCACTGCACAACCACAACCTGCATAACCACAACAACCTGCACAACCACAACAATCTACACAACAACAACAACCTGCACCACAACATCCTGCACAACAACAACAACTTGCACAACCACAACATCCTGCACAACCACTTGCACAACTACAACAACCAAAACAACCTGCACAATGACAACAACCAGCACAACAACAACCTGCACAACCACAAGAACTTGCGCAACCACAACAACCTGCACAACCACAACAACCTGCACAACCACAACAATCTGCACAACCTACACAACCACAACCTGCACATCCACAACATCCTGCACAGCTACAACAACCTGCACAACCACAACCTGCACAACCACAAAAACCTGCACAACTACAACAACCTGTACAACCACAAAAAGCTACACAACCACAACTTGCACAACCACAACAACCTGGACAACTGCAACATCCTGCACAACCACTGCCTGCACAACCACAACCTGCACAACCAAAACCTGCACAACAACAACAACCTGCACAACTACAACAACCTGCACAACTACAACAACCTGCACAACTACAACAACCTGCACAACTACAACAACCTGCACAACACAACAACCTGCACAACTACAAGAACCTGCACAACTACAACAACCTGCACAACTACAACAACCTGCACAACTAGAAAAACCTACACAACCACAACAACCTGCACACCCACAACAACCTGCACAACCACAACAACCTGCACAACTACAACAACCTGCACAACTACAACAACCTGCACAACTAGAAAAACCTACACAACCACAACAACCTGCACACCCACAACAACCTGCACAACCACAACAACCTGCACAACCACAACAAACTGCGCATCCACAAGAACCGGCACAACCACAACAACCTGCACAACCACAACAACCTGCACAACCACAACAACCTGCACAATTACAACTATCTGCACAACCACAACCTGCACACCCACAACAACCTGTACAACCACAACCTGCACAACCACCTGCATATTACCAAAAAAAATTAATTTGTAATAAAGGACTGTTCGGGATAATAATCCTCTTTAAGTGGGGCTCCTTGTCGCGTAAAGAGGCTATCGGTCTGAGGAATTGGACCTTTTGGTCTTCTTCCTCAGACCAAACCTAATTACCCCCCAATCCCCCTCCTTTCCCATCTTCCCTATCCTCCCTTTTCCCTTTCCTCCTCCTCCTCCTCATCCCTCCCTTATATCCTTCCCATTTTTGCCCTGGAAGCTTCTCTCCACAGGCATTCTAGTTCCTAGGTAGGGGGAAGGGTACAGTGGTCCAATCCCATTCCGTTGAGGTTCTTGACGGTGGTGTAGTTTGCCGTGGAATCTGGATCGCCTGGGGATGCCCCTCCCTCTCCGGTCTCCCGGGGGGTGGCCTTGGGTATCTTTCAGGGCGATGGGTGTATCTCTGGAGGCCACCTTTCGGATTCCATGGGTGGTGGCCAAAGGCAGTATGTTTTGTGGCGGATATCCGGCCGCCCTCTCTTTTGTCCGCCGAGGTGGCTCGGTGGATGTGAGGTTGCTATCCCGGATTGTTGGTTTACTGGCATGAAGGGTAGGGTATGGAACGGGTTCCATGCAGCATCTGCACTACTTGCGGTGTTGAGGTCCTCTTTAGCGCGGTTGGGGATTTACGCCCCTTTCATTCCTCCTAGGTGCTATTCCTCCACATTCCCCCCTTTTTTTATTCTTTTTTTATTTTTATTTTATTTTTCTTCTTTTTTTTTCTTAAAAACAAAAAGAAAGAAGTAACCTAACCATGGCTGCCCTAATCTGTGAACCTACCCCCGGGCCCCTTGATACCGCACCTAGTTCTGACCCTACCTCGTTAACAGACAACTCTTTGGACAACCCTAATACCCCTGTACCTCTTGCTGGTGCCGGTTCATCACCTGCTTTAGGTACCGGGGACCCGACTGGCCCTTTCGATATGTCTGACCTTCGCTATTCTCTGACCTTGATTCCGGCTTCTCCCTTAACAGTGCAGCAATTTTCGAATTGCCCACTTGTCACACGTCGGACCACCCCTGGTCCCACGCTCAAACGACCACGACCCTTACATGATGATTCGACACTTCCTTCTCGTTCGTCTCAGAAACGACTAGCTCGTCACGCACTCCCCTTATACACTTTGTTTCACACTACTCAATGGACAAATTTTTTTCTCTACGACCGACTTCTCCTAATACCTATGTTTCAGATCATAGTATCAGTAAGGCTCTGCTACGCCATGTTGGTAAAGATATCTCATTTCATTCTCTCAAGAGTGGCACTGGCATCATCACGGTCCAGAATGCTGGCCAAGCTCACGATCTTTCTCTTCTTACAACCATAGATACTGTTCCTGTTACTATTGACAAACATCATTCACTCAATTCTTGTTGTGTTCTGTCATTTTACCCCACACCATTGTCCAACGGAATTTCCAGACATGTGGTGTTGACATTTTGAGCAGCTTGAGCTCCAAGAACTCCCTATCCTTAAGGTTGACACTTTTGTCCTCCCCGCCAATAAGCGAAGATGTTATCCTTGCAATATAGCTCGTTTAATGGTTTTACTGCGAGAACTTCCACCTTCGGTCTACATTGCAGGTCAACGTTAAAGTTCGAAAGGGGACCCCACACCCCCAGTGTACAGGTCTTCCGCTGCCTCCATGTGAGGGAAAAGTGGCTAAATAAGGTAACTGTTGTTCAGTCAGCCGGGAGCATTATTAACTAGGGGTTACAGCCAGCACTACCATCTAGTGGGCTGGGGCTAAACTCTTGTTCCCGGTTGTCTGTTGAAGGTTTTACTTCTACTCCTGGGTAGTACGGACTTACCTGGTGTTGGTTGGGGAGTGGAGTCACTTCACCTTCACTCTTCTGAATCAGGTAAGGCAAGCTACTAGGAGTATTTCTGTTGTTTGATTATTGTGTTTTCTTTGGTTACCAGTAGTGACTTGGTCATCTTGAAACACCTTTTCCATCTTAAATGTTTTAAGACTCATGGTAACCAGAATATTTTCTTATCAGCTCTGCCGCTGAACTGGTTCTCCAGGACAGACGCATGACTTACGAGCAAGATTTCCTGACTTAACGGGAATTCCACAACAAATCCTCTGTCTCTAGTTTCTAACTTGTGGATCATGTTAGAGGGTGTTGCTGAAGATCTCATCTACCTTTGGATACCTACAGGTATTCCAACTTAGTGGTCCCAGGAGATTCACCATCTACCCCGAGACATACCACCTACTGAGACAACCATCATCTATTCTCCCCTCCGGTTATTACCTCCTGTCTCACCAACAGACCTGAACCAGCAACCAGATATATTTCTTTTTATTTCTTTTATTTAATTAAAATCCAGAAAAAAACATCTATTATAACTATCCTTCGGTTTACTATTATTTTATTAATTTTCCATCAATATTTTGTTCAGGGCAAGGCGTTTCCTGACACTCCACATGTGGACTCCTTTGCTAACCCTAGTCCATAGATTCCTCTCACTTCCACTTATATCTTCTCTCCATAAATCATTTCTTATTTACAGTAGAATATCCGAGGCCTCAGGGGGTAACCGTGAACTTCAGGTGTTGCTCTCCCAGTTTTCCCCTGTTGGGGTCTGTTTGCAAGAACCCAAATTACAATCCACTGTTATCAGGCGCTTTTCAGGATATGATTTGTTATATTCATCGATCCTTTTTCCGATGGAACCTTAACGAAAGTGCTCTTCTTATACGCACTGGTGTTCCATACCGTCAGCTCTATGTCCATTCTTCCTACATTACACCGCAGCCCGTATCCACTTCCACAAGTGGTATACACTCTGTTCTTTATATCTCTCCTTCATGTGGGCATTGTCTATCCCAGATGTTGATTTTCTGGTTTCTCCCTTACCGCCACCCCTTCTATTACTTGGCGATTTTAACGCACACTATTTTCTCTGGAGAGGGTCGCACTGTGACTCCCGTGGCATTCAGTTGGAGGCATTTCTTGCTTCTCTTCTCCATGTTTTATATACGGGTACTCCTACCCATTTTGATCCTCGAACTCATTCTTTCTCCTGTATTGACTCTCCATCTGCTCTTCCTCAACAGTTCTTGACTTCACCTGGTCTGTCCTCCCCTGACTTAAATGACAGTGATCATTTCCCAATCATCCTTAAGTCCCCTGTTTTCCACCTCCTCATTGCCCTCGCTGGCAATTTGACTGGGCGAAATGGGACCTTTTTACGCACATCTCACTGCCTTTCATGAGGTTCCTACCTCGTCCTCCATTGATGAGGTTTACATCTCTTTTCGTCCTCCATCTTCACAGCGGCTTCACATTCTATTCCTCAAACCTCGGGCAAGAATCCTCAGAAGTGCGTGCCTTGTGGTCTCCTGCTTGTGCTCGGGCAGTGCGTTTGAAACGCGCTGCATGGGGCAGGTATCGGGTAAAACAGAACCACAGAGAGACTCCTTTGATTTTAAGCAGAAGAGAGCTATTGCTCGCCGTGTCATACGTGATGCTAAACGCACTTTCTGGCGAGATTACGTTTCTACTGTCACTTCGCTTCCTCGATGAGTGCAGTCTGAAGAAAGTGAAATTAAGTGGTAAATTCTCCCCAGACCCGCTCCTGTTCTTCAGGTTGCTGGTGTCGATATAGCACACCCTTGCTGCTGCTTACTCGAAATTGGTAATCATCTCGTCCGCATTTCTCAGGGCCCATCTATGCCCCTCGTTCCTTTCTTCTAAGTCTGCCAGCGAGTTAAAGCCTCTTAGATTTTTCTTCTCTCTTAGAGAAGAATCCTTATAATGTGCCTTTTACCCTTCAAGAACTGAAGGCAACACTCTCTGCTTCTGCCGATCATCGGCAGCTGGGCCAGACGGCATACATATTCGTATGCTACAGAGCATTTACATCAGTCTGCTCTTACTGTCCTCTTACGACTCTTTAATCTCATATAGCCACAAGAAGTTCTTCTCCAGCTGTGGAAGTCTGCTATTGTTCTCCCTTTTCGAAAACCAGGTACTACGGGACGTGATTCCTCTCACTACCATCCCATCGCTCTTACCAGTGCAGTTTTCTGGTGATGGAACGTCTAGTTAATAGACGTTTGATGTGGTATTTAGAGACGCAATAGTCTCGGCCTCCTGTTCGACCGTCGATTGTCCTGGAAACTCACATTACCTCTCTGAAGGCAACATGTCACACCAGGCTGAACCTTCTTAAAACCCTCGCGCATCTTTTTCTTCTATGGGGGCTGATCGTAGAACTCTCCTTCGTCTACATTCAGCCAATTTTATCAAAACTCGATTATGGTGACCATATATTCGGCGGCCTCCCCTTCTACTCTTTCCATCCTTAATCCCATCCATCACCAGGATTACGCTATGCCTTTGTGCATTTCGTTCTTCCCCGGTTGGAGAGCCTCTATGTAGAAGCGAACATTCCATCCTTATCCGACTAAGCTGTGATGCACATTGCATTCGCTATTTTGTTCGCTCATGACTTCCCTGCAATCCTTCCATGTATAGGATTGTTACAGATGTTAGTAGGCGCTCTTTATTTGTTCGTCGCCCCTGCTTACTTCGTCCCTTTTCTCTTCATCTATCTACTCCTGTCTTCCCTTCAGAGCTCCTTACCTTCTATATGTTCATGTGACATCTCCTTTTCCCGCCCCCTTGGGAAGTTCCTGCTGTCCGTGTCTGTTCTATTCCTCTACCTTGTGCGAAAACCTAACTGATGCATCGGCGGCTTCTCTCTTTCTTTCTAGACCATTTGCCTCATTCCCATGCCATCGCAGTATACACCCGATGGTTCAAAGTCACCTGACGCAAGTGCCGGATTCGCAGCAGTGTTTCCGGGATAGCGTCGTACGAAGGCATCTATTACCTCGGCTAGCATATTTACGGCTGAATTGTATGCTATCTCCCAGGCACTTATCTGTATTGCATCTATACCTGTGTTTCATTTGTGTCGTTTCAGACTCCCTTAGTGCTTTACAGGCTATCCGTAAAATTGATACACCTCACCCCCCAGTTCTTCGTATCCACCTTTGGTTATGCCGTATCATTATCACATAAAGATATTGTCTTTTGTTGGGTCCCCTGGTCATGTTGACGTACAGGGCAATGAACAGGCAGACACTGCTGCTCGGTCAGCAGTACATGACCTTCCAGTTTCTATGAGGTGTTCCTTTCCTGGACTATTTTGCGGTCATTGCTACCCATCTTCGCCCCCGTTAAAAAAACGCTGGTCTGACCAGCTGAATAACAAACTTCATTCTTTAAACCGGTTATAGGTTTCTGGCCTCTTCTTGTCCCCAATGTCGATTGGGGAGACTACACTCTCCTGTCTTCACATCGCCACACTCGGCTTACTCACGGGTATTCATGAGAGGCTCCTGCCCTCTCTGTGAGCATTGTCAGGTTCCAGTGTCTGTTCGACATATTCTGTTGGACTGCCCATTTCTATCAACGAGCACGCAGAATTTACCTCCAATGGCGTCTTCGCCTGCTGCCCTTTTCCTTCCCCTTCTTGCAGATGGACCCTTTTAATCTGATTTTGGATTTTTTTGACAGAAACTGACTTACTACACAAACTCTGAAGATTATACCTCTAGCACCCCCCTCAGTCCCTTCTACCTGATTTTTGTACCCTGATCCTTCCAAACCCACCATCCTAGTACTATACCCCCCAATCATCCATCTCCTTACAACCCATTCTCCCTGCATCCTGAAAAAGCGGTTGTAAAACCCCCCGTGGTTTAGCGCCTTTTTGATTATAATAATAATAATACATGGAGTGGAGGGCCGGGGTAGAGAATTTTGTTATTTTTGGGATATAAACACCTAGATAATACAAGATGGAAATGGATAGTTTTTCTTTTGGCATAAAACCCTTTGGAGGGACTTTATAAGTCCTTTTACTTTTTTTTCACGTACTCTCTCTTTTCACTGGGCCTTTAATCTTAAATAATAATCAATTAGAAATAAAAGATTAAAGAATGAACAATCGATAAACATAACAGGTTAACATACAAAGAATGATCAATGAGTGTCGTTTCAAACCTTCAAATCATCCTCCATCTTTCACCCTGATAACCGTAAAAAGAAAACAAATATAAAAACATAAGAACAAAAGAAAGAAGGAAGGGGGTGAGTGGCACTCATGTCCGTGATCATTTAAATTGTTGCATAAAAACGGGTATAAAGTCTGAAATAACACATACAGAGTCTGTCTGGATAGAATTTTCAGAGGGTGCGAAAATTGATTTTAGGCGCGATTTACCGTCCTCCAAACTTAGATAGGGAACAAGGAGACTTTCTTTGGGAGGAAATTGTTAAGGCCAAAAAGGCACGATAACATAGTAATTTAGGACTTAACTTTAGTCAGATTGATTGGAAAATTTCTTGACAGGGAATTTAGAATCTAACGACTTTTAGAAGTTTGTTCAGGATTGCTTTTGAACCAGTTTGTAACAGAACCTACAAGGGGAAATAACTCACTTGACTTGGTTTTGGCAAGCAATGAAACCCTTGTTAATAATTTAGAAAATTACAGAGGAACTCAGGGTCATGCGACCACAAGTCAATTAAATTTAGCATTAAATGGATGTATGATAATAGGATAATTCAGTAACGGTCCCAGATTTTCCTTAGCAGATTATAATGGACTTAGAGAACACTTATCAACTGTGGTCTGAGGTAAGAAGAAAGGTATCAATATGACAGTTTTCTTAACACTATACAGGCTGCCCAAAGAACATTTATCCTGTATAAAGAAATTAGATCAAGTAGAAATGACCCAAATGGATGAATAATAGCTCAAATATCTTTTTGGCAGAAGAAAGGAATTTATAGGCGCATAAAGAGGTGAGGGTCATCTTATAAATCAGTATACTGACATTAAGAGGGGCGTTAAAAAGGGAAAAAGAAAAGCAAAACGGGACTATGAAATTAAAGTTGCTAGGGATTCAAAACTAACCCAAAGTTTTTTCCAGGTTAATAGAACAAAAGTTAGGGATAAGATAGGTCCCTTAAAAATAACTCTTTGGGGATCTTACTGACAAGGAGAATGATATGTGTTCTATTTTTAAAATTATTTTCCTCGGTTTTCACACAGGAAAATCTAATAATATCCCAGAATTTTAATTTTTACAGAGGGCCCCGAAGAAGATAAATTATGTAATATCACAGTCACTAGCGAAATGATTATGAAACAACTAGACCGACTGAACAAAATAAATCGCCGGGTCCTGATGAGCTTTTTTCAAGGGTTCTTAAGGAATGCAAATGGAACTCTGTGAACCAATATCTAACATTTTAATTTATCTCTTCAAACAGGTGTTTTGTCTGATATGTGGAAGATGGCTAATGTAATTCCTATTTTTAAAGCAGGGGACAAGTCACTACCGTCAAACTTTCCGCCCAATAAGCCTGACCTCAATTGTAGGCAAATTACTAGAGTCAATTATAGCTTTATATTATTAGAAGCCATCTAGATAACCATAATTTGATTAATGATACCCAGCATGGATTCACGAGGGCTGTTCCTGCCATCTAATTTATTAACCTTCTTCAGTAAAGCTTTGAGGCTGTTGATCACGATAAAGAATTGATATTGTTTATTTAGACTTTAGTAAGGCTTTTTATAGAGTACCGCACCAGAGACTGTTAAAGAAAGTGGCAGCTCATGGCATTGGGGGAAAAGTGCTGTCATGGATCGAGTCATGGCTCACCAATAGGAAGCAGAGAGTGTGCATAAATGGGTTAAACGAGTGGGGACTTGTAACAGTGGTGTTCCACGGGGATCACTTACCCCTTTTATTAAATATATATCAATGACCTGACCAGGGAATTAGTGACATGAGCAAATTCCCCGACACAGAAGATAGGGGATAATTGATTCAAACATAGATGAAAGAACTTCAGGAAGATTTAGACAAACTTAATTCGTGGTCAAAAAAGTGGGATGCAGTTAAAGAGATAAATGCAAGGTACGGGAAGCTGGGGAGTGTCCATAACCCAAGAACTTAGCCATACAGATTGCGAGAAAGGACTTGGGGTGATGGAATCGAACCAAACCCAAGACAGCAATCCCTAAGGTACAAAAAGGAAAATAGATTACTGATTTATATCAAAAGGGGCAACAGAAGTCCAGAGGTTATTTTAAAGCTTTATAATCATTAGAAAGGGCCTCACCTAGATTCCCATCAGTTCTGGTCTCCATATTACAGAATGGACAATGAAAACTTTCACGAGAATGACTAAATTAATAATAATTAGAAATTTTCCCTTTACGAAGAAAGATTGAAGCCCCTTTAAAATTACATTCACTTGTGGTAGAATGGGGGGAGACATGATCTAGGTATACAAGGGAAATGGGTTTTAAAAAAGGGGAAAAATAAGGTTTTTTATATTTTCTCCAAGAGAAAACCCCGCAATATTGGTTTCCCATAGATAAGTTTAGTTTTGAAAGGATATGGGAAAAGTATTTTTGGAAATAGGGAAGTGGATGAGTGAAACAGTCTGCCTAGTAGTTATTGGGCCCTTTTGGTAGTTTCAAATTTGGGTTGATAAATTCTGAGTGAGAGGGGTTGGATTTGAGGGGACTGCATATAAATAGAATTACAAAGCTTATTTCTTGGGGCTTTGGGAAAGGGGTTGAGCAAATATTCTGTTAGTGGGACGGATTGTGTAGGACCTCCCTCAGGGCCAAGAGGCCGCTGCAGTGTTCCCCCTTTTCTTATGTTCTTATGTTCTTTTTACTGCAGAAGCCACTGGCCCATGCGAGGCAGGTCCAAGTCTCCTACCTTTTTAAAGCCAATCCCCCAACCTAGTCAGGTCAGGTCACATTCACTTAAGGAAGGAGCACGTTTTCTGACCAGTAAACAAGCAGTCAGGTCAAATCACACCCACTTGCACCCACTCTGATTTTCAACCTTTTTTTTAAAAATACACAAAGTTTTATCAAAAATTTTTTTGAGTTTGTTCCACTCATCCACAACTCTATTACCAAACTAATTCTTTTCATATCCTTCCTGAATTGAATTTTTCCAACTTAAAGCCCTTGCTGCGACCCGTCTAAACTAGATATTAAAAATCTTTCCCATATCTCCCCCTTTATTGAACGATGAGAGATTGAGTGAAAGGTCATTGACAGTGACTGATCACCAGGAAAATCAAACATTCGTTATTCTTTTTTCAGCCATGTTCCAGACTTGGGAAAACAAATGTTTCCCAAGGGGCTGACAGCCCAAAAATTGAAGAAACACACTAAGAAACCTACTGTGTAGGCAACGCACTTTTAAAATTGCCAATATTGTATATCATTATCAGATTTCTTTTACACTTTAAAAGTCTCATAACCTAATTTTACCATCCTCTTTAACACATCATTCTACGAATCACCATTTCCCCCTTCACCAACCTCCTACTTATAAACTACTGGTGCTGACTACCACAATAGTCTTAAAAAAAAAACATGGAACGGATGAAGTTTGCCCATGGCGAGTTTTTTTTAGAGTCTAGCAGGTTTAGGTCACAATAGACATAATTAGGGAAAAAGGTGGGAACCCTGTCATATTTTGGTATTTGCCAAGGAGAGGAGTTGGGAAGAATGGCTGTCCAGGGCAATTGGTGTCAATTGCTGGCTGGACAAATACTGAAGGAAAATGCAGAACATTCATTGACAACTGGGACCTCTTTTTATGGCAGAAATGACATGTATGCCAGGGAGGGGGTTTACTTTTCCAGGTCTGGGGTGGGGCACTAACTGCAGTGGAGGAGTTTTTAGGGCTTTAAAAAGAAATAGTTAGTGGTATGGGTTTTTAGGGGAAAACAGTGAAGTCCCAGTGGAATATTTAAGCTCTGGAAACTAGGGAATAACAGAATAAGGTGGGAAGGGGAAAATAGGGACACTAGATGAAAACAGTAATAGGAAGTGGAAAACAGAAAGAGCAAAAGGAAAGAGAAAAGATTTTAAATATATTATTTCATAGTCGTAGTGCTAGGGAAAAAGATGGACGAGTTGAGATTAGCTGCTAGTGGGGTAATATTGATGTTTTTGCAATAACTGAGACATGGTTTAAATAAAATCGGGACTTGCCTGGGAAAGCCAAATTATGGTTTTAAATTGTTCAAGTAGACAGAAACGGGAAGGGTGGGGTGGCACTCATGTCCGTGATCATTTAAATTGTTTTAAAAACGGGTATAAAGTCTGAAAAAAACACATACAGAGTCTGTCTGGATAGAATTTTAGGGGAGTTTAAAAAATTTAAATTTTTTATTTCCCTTCTCCAAACTTAGATAGGGAACAAGGGAGACTACTTTTGGGGGGAAAATTTTTAAGGGCCCCAAGCACGATAACAAAATTTGGGACAACTTTAGTCAGATTAAATTGGGAAATTTTTTGACAGGGGAATTTTGGGAAACAACGACTTTTTTAAAAAGTTAGATTGCTTTTTGAAGCAGTTTGTAAAAGCTTTAAAAGGGGAAATAACCATTGACTTGGTTCTGCAAGCAAAGAAACCCCCTTTTTAATAATTTAGAAATTACAGAGGAACTTGGCTCAAACGACCACCAAGTCAATTACCTTAGCATTGAATGGATGTAAAATAGTAGGGATAATTAAACGGTCCCAGATTTTCGCTTAGCAGATTAAATGTTAGGATTCAAAACTAACCCAAAATTTTTTTTTCCAGGTAAAACAAAAGTTAGGATAAGATAGGTCCCTTAAAAATAACTTTGGGCATCTTACTGAAAAGGGAAATATATGTGCCTATTTTAATAATTTTTTTCTCCGGTTTTAAACCACAGGAAGACATAATAATATCCCAGAAAAAAAATTTTTTACAGGGGCCCCGAAAAGATAAATTATGTAATATCACAGTCACTGCGAAATGTTATGAAAAAACTGACCGACGGGAAACAAAATAAATCGCCGGGTCCTGATGAGCTTTTGGTGGGTTTCAAAATGCAAAATGGAACTTTGGAACCAAAATAACATTTTTATTATCTCTTCAAACAGGTGTGTGTCTGATATGGAAGATCAATGTAATTCCCATTTTTAAAGCAGGGACAAGTCACTCCCCAAATTACCGCCCAATAAGCCTGACCTAAATTGTAGGCAAATTCCCAGAGTCAATTATAGCTGATATTATTAGAAGCCATCTAGATAACCATAATTTGATTAATGATACTCAGCATGATTCACGAGGGGCCTTTCCCTGCCTATCTAATTTATTAACCTTTTTCAGTAAAGCTTTTGAGGCTGTTGATCACGATAAAGAATTGATATTGTTTATTTAGACTTTAGTAAGGCTTTTTATAGAGTACCTGCACAGAGACTGTTAAAGAAAGTGGCAGCTCATGGCATTGGGGAAAAAGTGCTGTCATGGATCGAGTCATAGCTCACCAATAGAAGCAGAGAGTGTGCATAAATGGGGTTAAATCCGAATGGGGACTTGTACCAAGTGGTGTTCCACAGGGATCAGTCTTAGGCCCGTTGTTATTTATAATATATATCAATGACCTTGACGAGTGAATTACTAATGATATGAGCAAATTCGCCGACGACACGAAGATAGGTAGGATAATTGATTCAAACATAGATGTCATAGAACTTCAGGAAGATTTAGACAAACTTAATTGTGGTCAGAAAAGAGGGAAAATGCAGTTCAACTAGAAAAAGCGGGTTTTGAAGCTCGGGGGTGTCCATAACCCCGCACTTATAAGTTAAATAATGAAAGCCCTGTTGGGAAGGCTTGGGGTGATGGTAACAGCAACCTTTAAAAAAAGAAGCAATGTTAAGCTCGTAATAAAAATAATTCTGGGTTTATATCAAAAGTGTAACAAAAGAAATCCCGAGGTTATATTCAGCTTTAACATCATTTTAGGGGCCCCACCTAGATTACCAAGCTCAGTTCTGGTCTCCATATTACAGAATGGACATAAATTTGTTTAACAAATTTAGCTAGAATATTAAATTAATCTAGCATTAAATCCAGAGAAAGATTGAAGACCTTAATTACATTCAAAAAGTAGACGTAGGGAAAGGGGGGGAGACATGATCGAGGATACAAGTGGGGGAAATGGGTATAACAAAGGATATAAAAAAAGGTCCAAAAAAAATCTCTCCAAGAGAACCCGCAAAAAAATGGTTTTAAGTTAGATAAGTTTAGATTTAGAAAGGAAAAAAGGAAAAATATTGGTTTGAAATAGGGTGGGTTTTTAGGGGGAACAATCTGCTTTTGTAGGTAATGAAGCTAGGACCTGGTAGTTTTAATGGGGTTGGGTAAATTCATGAGTGAGAGGGGGTGGATTGGGTTTGGGTTGGTGAAATATATTTTCAAAACTTTTCTTGGTAGCAAATTTAAAATTGTTTGAAAAATATCGGGGATGGGACGGATTGTGAGACCTGCCAAGGGCCCGGGGCCCGTTGCAAAAAATTCCTCCTTTCTTATTTCTTATAAAATCCCCCTCCAAAAAGGGTTCAAACTCCACCTGTTTTCCGTTGTTTGGTTTTACTTTTTTGTTAATAGATTGTGAAATTAAAAATAAATTTTTAAATCTATCTTTCCCTCTTTTTATTTTTGAACAGTAAGAATGGCCAAAAACCAGGGTTAAAACTCAAAATTTAAAACTTAGGAAAGAGGCAAATATATTTTTTCTTTAAACGTCAAAACAAAAAAAAATCAATCAAACAAAAAAGGAGGAACAGGGTAAATAACTTACGGATCAGGGGCTTTCAAAAATTAAAAACAAAAACCGAACACCTTCTGGGGTTTTCCCTCTTTTTGATGATAGGCAAATTTTTTCTCGTATCTTTCTTTCTTATTTTAAAAATAAAGTCCTAAATTTTAAATTTCCCACCAATCAGTTCCCTTTATTTCCCCGTCAAAAACCGGGTTTAAAATTCTGTAATGTTTTTTTCCCAATTGTTCCATTTGGAGATCCCAACAAAACTCAGTTTTGAAATAGTTTTTAAAAAATGAAATTGTTTTAGAAAGTTAAAAAAATTTAAAAGGATTTGTGTGTGAAAATTTTCGCTTTTTGTCTGGGTGAGTGATTCTTTATTTTTGTGAAAAAATTTTTTTTGTGTCTGGAATATGACTTTTATGTATGTCTCCCAAAGCGTGTTTGTGTCTCCCAGACTGACTGTATGTATGTTTTCCCCAGCTGTTTGTGTCTTGATGGCTGACTGTGTTTATGTCTCCCAAAAATTGTTTGTGTCTGAAATGGCTGTGTGTATGTTTTGAGCGTGTTTGTGCTGCATGACCTGACTGTTTAAAATGTTTTCCAGCGTGTTTGTGTCTGCATGTGACTGTGTGCATGTCTCATTTTGTTTTTTGTGATGGCTTGTTTGTTGCCCCCGTGTTTGTTTCCCCCTAGGGGCCCTGAATTATTCTAAAAGCGTGTTTGTGTCCCATCGTGCCCTGGAAATTGTCCTTGGCAGCGTGTTTGTGTCTTTTCTAAACTGTGGTTTTGTCTGGCAGCGTTTTTTGTGCCCAAATTTTTGTGTGTTTTCTGTATGTGATTAAAAAGGTTTGTTTTTTCACTTTAAAATGACTATTAAAACCACACTGTCTAAGGATCCAGGTTTGAGGCCGGGGGTTACCACCAGAACCCTAAACTGCCCAAAACACCACTCCAAGCAAACACCCTCCACAGCCCTAAAAAAGGGAGGGTCCCCAAAAGCCTAATAAGAGAGCCACGGGCCTATAAGAGGAATTCCCCAGCCCTATAAGGGGGAGTCCGGCCTAAAAAAGAGGAGTACAAGCCCTAATAAGGACTTTGGTCCCAATAAGGAGTACCACCCGCCTAATAAGAAGTCCCCCCAGCCCCACCCAAAGGACCAACAGCCCCAAAAAGGACCCACAGCCCAAAAAGGCCCCCAACAGGGCCCCACCACAGACCACCCAACAGCCTCCAACGGACCACCACAGCCCTACCAACACGAAATCCCAACCCGCCCCTACCAACAGGACCAACAGCCCTACAAACACGACCATCCCAAAAGCCCTACCAACACGGCCCTTTAACAGCCTAAACAGGGCCACCGCTTTTCCACCCGACCACCCAAAAGCCCCCACCAAAAAGGACCAACAACAGCCCTACCAACGACCACAACAAACCTACCAACAGGGCCACCCAGCCCTACCGACCATCAGGGCCCACCAACAGGACCACCCAAAAGCCCTACCAACACGACCATCAACAGCCCTACCTTTGTACTCATGTGCTTTTGTTCATGTGGTGTTGTGTGTCATGTTGTGCTCATAGTGTGCCACCCTGAGCCCCAGTGGTTGCAGGAGTCGAAGACTCAGCACCACTAGCCCCCACCTCTTCCTGTCTGCTACTGGATCTCTGCTCTCCCTGCTCCATAGAGCTTTATCCTTACCTTGTCTTAAAACTATGTAATGGTTTCCTACCTCCACCCTATATCTTTCTCTAAATTATTCCACTTCCTGACTACTCTGTGGCTGGAAGAAATGCTTTCCTAACATCCCTTTGACTCATCCTGAGTCTTCAGCTTTCCCAGTTAATGTCCCCTTGTTTCAAGTGTTTCCCTCTCTGGAACATCCTGTCACTATTGTGCAGTGTCTGTGTCTGTGTGTGGTGTGCACTGTGCTTCCTGCCCCTCTCCCAGTGTCTTTCCTTCCATTCCACAAAAGTGAGTCTCGTCTCTCTCAGTATCCTCCACCTCTAACCCTGCTCAAATCTCTCCATAGGGATTATGTGTCCAGGAATTCTTAAGCCCAATGCTGTCTCTGGATGTGTCTTGTCTTCCTCACTTTCCCGGAGGAAGTCCCAGGCGACCTGCTGGATGGCAATTATGTTGAGACTTTTTCCTGGTGGAGGAATTTATAAGAGAAACACAAAAGAAATAAAGTGTGATCTGTAATTATCACTCTCACAAGACAGCCGTGAAGGTACACCAAGACACGAGATATTGTTATTACAATTCTATAATAATTTTAGTCTTCACTATGTCTGTATGTAATATATAATTAATATATTTTTTTTTTTCCAGTTTAATTGTAACAGAATAAAGCAGTAATGAGTGTGAACGTTGTATTGAGTAATATGAAATGACTGCCCAGATTCTTTATCTAATTATCCACCGCCATGAAAAAATGTGATAAATATTATTTTTCTTACTCGTCATTTTAATGATTCAATAAAAAACTGCTTGCGCAGGTCCATAAATGCTCGCATATAAACACAACTTTCTGATAATGAGCGGCCTGGCTACTCCGGGAGACGCGATCACTACAGTACAACACCTGGCCAGTTCACCTCTGTTGTTAATTCCTGCGATACTATGTTGTGATCAGCTGTGATGTCCTGAATATTACCATTTATCATAATATAAGTTGGGGAACAATATGTTCAGTGTATAGCAGGACCAAAACTAAGCAGCATGGGCTGGCAAAATATCTTATAAGCTTCCTGTTGCTTATGACTTCTTGATATAAGTTGATAAAATAATTAAACTTATTTTGTGTACACATAGGCACCGATGTCTTGGTTTTACATTTCATGTACCATGACTCCCAAGTATTTTCGCATTCGTGTTAGAGATCCATCATCTGGTTTATAACTAAGAAATATTTTCATTCCCAACGACTATTATTTTACACTTTTCCACATTCGACTGCATCGCCACTTTTCAGTCTGCACAAATTCATTAGTCTCCTCGAGAATCTAATATTTATTCTGCCTATTACGCACCCAATCATCTAATGATTGCTCAGGTCATTCGTTATTCTTCATCAAGTCATTATAGTAGGTACTGAACAGCAATGGACCCAAAACTTAGTCCTTGGCAAATTCTGTCCAATTCACATTCAAGCCGGTCATTGTGCCAACCTATCTCTCTCTATATCCTCCTCCTCCTCTCTCTCTCTCTCCTCCTCTCTCTCTCTCTCTCTCTCTTTCTCTCCTCTCCTCTCTCTCCTCTCTCTCTCTCCTCTCCTCTCTCTCTCTCTCTCTGCTCTCTCTCCTCTCTCTGCCTCCTCTAATCATTAACCTGCTACTCAGTCCATTTAAGAACTTGCCTCCGCCTCCTATACCATAGAACTTCCACCTTTCTTGACAGCCTTTGGTAAATTACCACTCTGTCAAGGCCTTATAGGAAATCCGGATAATCATCACTGTTGTTTAGCAAGAAAGATTAATCGTGCAACATCTGGGTATCTTTATTGTAGACGTTTCGCCATCCAAGTGTCTTTATCCGTACAAATTCTGGGACATAAGATTGGAAGACAGAAGAACTGTATGCACAAGAGATGGAGGTAATCAGTCCTCAAGCCTTGAGTTGGTGTGGAAGGGCACCGTAGTCAGTGAAGACTCTGGGGGCTCAGAGCAGGAAAGGCTGGAGCGCCATTACCTGCGTCAGGTTTGTGGGAAATGGACAAGTCACATGTGGTTGACGTTGACGTCATTATATGGCGATTGTTTTCCCCAAGTAAGTAGTCATACCAAGGACAGGTCGTAGTAGTGATGAACTTGGGGTTGTGGAGATGTCCTCAGTTAATTCCATGATGTTACAACTGACAGTTGTACATGAATTCTCTATCTCGACATAAGAAGTCAGACATCATGAACGTTTTGCTATCAGTGACACCTTGATAAATTCTAACATAATTGGAAGACAGAAGAACCTATTACAAAAAAAATGAGGTAACTGATTACCTCTCTCATTGGTGCAAATTTTTTGAGCTAATTATTGCTGATGAAATTATTAAAAGAGCCACCTTAACGGGCATCAATTACAGTTAATCTAATTTGTAGAAGTTCACAGAGAGGTCGATTTCCTGATTGATAAATTTACTTTGACGTTCTTTAATAAAAACATTTGAAATGATAAACAATTATCAAAAGAATAATAATGCATGAATAGTATATAGTACCGACAAAATGAAATTAAGACGCGTAATTACCCGTATCTTAATTATCATTGAAAATTGCACATGTTTTGCCATCCAGTGGCTTTTGTCAAACACAATGTAGGGGCTGAGATACACCGATCTCCGAAAGCCGTACGGACGATATTCTCTAAATGGAGATAGTTTTTTTCCCTGATTTGAAATATAGGAATTACATTAATCATCTTTACCACATTTCATAGCTAAACACAGTTTGGATACACAAATTAAACTTCTCCGTTAGTGGCTGACAAGTTCAACTTCGCTCTTTAGGTTCATGAAAACAATCATCGGGGTTTGGGGACTTCATTATGTTTCAGTTATCTATTGTTTGATAACTAGTCACGTCTTGATATTATTCTTAATTTTGTTTCTTACCAAAAAACCTAGAATAATGATTAATTATTTCATAGTCACATTTAAACCTTTCTAATCCTCTTTTTTTTTTACCCCCTTTAAAAATCAACTTTCACATGGTCCAATAAGGTTGGCTTCTGCCCTCTTTTGATGCGCGCCTATGAAATTACTCACTTTTCTCTCCTAAATAAGTAGTTTAATCACTTCTATTCATCCATTCAGGATCGTTTTTAAATTTTGACCTAAGTTTTGACCAAGTTAAGCACATTATTAGAAAAGAAAAGAAAAATTATAAGCATGAATCCTTCGTTGTCGTAAGTATCGATTGTGAGTCCAAATAAAATCATTAGCTATGTTTTCCAAAGTCAGAGGGCTAGAAAGGTGTTCCATAAGTCCATTCTCAAGCCCCAGAACGAAATTGGGGACTTTACCATATTATCTTCATTCTAGTGCATATAGGGTGATGTTAAAAGTAAATGGTTATTGATGAGCTTGCACAAACTCTTCAAAGTAATAACAAGACTAATTTTACGAAATGCGTTTCCTTATTTGACAAGACCTAGGTCAGAGCAAAGTATTACCTCCTCAGTGAAACAAGCACAGGCTGTGTTGAAAACAGCGGACTGGCGGGAGTTAAGCCAGATGTCGGTTTGCTGGTGAGACATGCATCGACGCGCCGTTGTGCATACTACTAATAAATTGTTGTTCGTACCAATCATCATGCTCCACCCTCAGCCTCCGTTATTTCTGTCTAGATGTAACAATTTTAAACCCATGAATGTAGAGAACTCCCAGTGATGTTGCTGGCGGGCTCTCGGAGGTTATACCATGTTCGGGTATTGCAATCGCCATGTGTTCAGGTATTGCCCGAGTACCACGCCATCATTCGAAATCAATGCAATAAAAACATCGACGTTTCCACACACGCTACCAAGCGTAATTTAGTTGTTTTCATTTATGTCCTTCCGATTAAATGTAAAATATGTTAATGGTTTTTCATATACATCTTTTTCCTGTTCAGTTTTCCTGATTTAAATATTGGTGACATTTGGCGATGAGATAATTTATTCTTAAGATTCCATGTTTTCAGAAGCCTAAATCCATCTATTCCAGAGACTCCATTTGCACCATAAGCCACATGCACTTCTAACTAATCCTGGATTTAAGCCCTGAGTCATTAATTTCTAGGACTGGTAATTATGAAATAATAAGAGTAAAAAGCTTCTCAAGTCAAACGGAAGCTGTTTATAACAGTTGTTTGCAGGAAACCAATCTCGTCATAATTTAGACTCTAACATCTATCATGTCTGATTGCTCTTTAATAAAATAAAGTTTTTTTTTTCTGAAATAATTGGGAATGTTTCATTCTGATCAAGCAATGCAATCGGGTAATCTGACTTAAAATTTGAGGTTTAATCGTGGATTAAAATCAACTTATTTTCATTTAATGTACTAGTGACATTAAGTGTTTTGTGTTTGTGCATTGTTGTGTGGCTTTTGTCTTCAGATTTCAGTTCTGTATATTTTACAATTATTTTTTATCAAATACATTTGTTTTTTATGACTTTGTAGATGCTCTTCGATTATCAAAATCAGCCTCTAGTATGTTACTTCATTATCTGCTTATGCCGCCTCTGCACTAATTCCATTTTCGTATTACTTCAAGAACTGGGATTGAGTTAAGCCAGAATACAGGGATACTTTTAACCAGGATCGCATGTAACTCAAAATATCAAAGTAGTTACAAATTTTAACAGAAATTTACTGGCAAGTTATCGAAAATGAAACTGCTACACTAATTTTGCCGCAAAGCTTTAATGAAATTTTTGAATAAAAGAATATAGAAATAAGCCTTATGGTTTCATTTGTTTTATGTTTACATTACTTTTAGAATGTAAAAAACTAGAGTACAAAATCCAATTCCTCTTATAATACAAAACAGTGATAGTAATCGAATTATAAACCTAAAGTACCAGTTTGAAGTACAAAAGTTCTGGATTGAAATGGTGTGGTTGTATGATATGTTGCGGATAAGCGCATGATGCCATTCGGTTTGTTGAAGTAATTGTATTGGTGACTGTGGTCTGCTGGTTTATGTTCGTAGTGCGGTGGTGTTAAGCAAGCGCAATGAACTGGCCTTCCTGGTAGATGTCTCGTTGCCTGAACTTAATCGCGTCCTGAGTAATTAATGCTCAGCTTCCATGACTTATATACGTCCTGATGATGTCGCTCGGCATGAGCTTTATCACTTCCTGATGATGTCACTCTTTGTGACTTCAGTGCGTCCTGATAATCATCGCTCCATTGTGACTTGGTAAAATCCTGATGATGTCACTCGTACAACGACACCAGCAAAATCCTGATGATGTCCTCAGCCAATTCATACGTCCTGATGATGTCACTCATTGTGAAACGTGTCCTTTAATAAATTCCCTGACCTTTACATAAGTGTCCTTATCCACCGTTCCAAATGTTAAGGGATTTTGAAAAAATAATGAATAACAAATAATAATAAAATAATAATAATATTAATAATATTAAAAGAAATAATAATGCTAATAACAATACCAGTTCATAATTATTTTGGTTGCTAGTTAAAGGTTTGTAATTAATTTGTTTTATATGTTGTAAGTTGCAATTGTTTGGTTTAATAAGTTAAGTAGCAAACAACTGTTGTGACAACAAAGACACAGTTGGTAACAAGTTGGATCTAATGTTAAAGTTTTACTGTAATTGTTTGGTTGTTAAGTTAGGAGACACAAAATAATAATATAACAGTTTCAATAAATATGTTAACGAATTAAGTTATAATTTTTTTTGCTGAGACGATAAGAATTAAATAAAATGCCTGCTAATTGAAGCCGATGTGAACAAAGTGTATATTTAAATCATGAAAAAACTGAATCAGTTCAAGATAATAGCGCGAGATTGAAAGGGTGGGAATATTTGGGAAAATAAATTTTCACTGATGAGCATATAAATAAAATATATGTAAGGAAAGTTAAAAGTTCTCAACAGCTACAATTATCATTACATCATGAATCCTCCAGATCAATTCACTGGGACAGAAGATCTCCAAAGTTTTACTGAGATCTTGAATATTTTTCTGAGAAAATAAGCTAAGTGATTTGATTATTCCCACCCCAAAGTCTGGGCTAAATCTTCAGATGGAAAAAATCCAATGTGGCCGCCGTAAGATACCTAGACTATAGTGTTGTTGGAGAGGTGAAACCTAGTGAGCTATACTTCTAGGGCTGCCTTCCTCTCTAGAGCTATTCCCCACTAAACATCCTAAGCAATCTCACTAATCCTGAGGCTATCCCTAATTATCTTGGGGTTATCCTAGGCTGTCACCACTAACCCTCAGCAAACTCCCACCCTTCTTCAGAGGCATTCCCCAATTGAAGCCCAGGTTGTCCTGGAGCTATCCCACCACTATCCTCATGTATCACTATCACCTGGGGCTATCCCCATTACCATCAATGGGTTATCCTGAGTGTCATCACTAGGCTATCCCCCTAAGTATAAGCAATATCATATATCTCGACTTTCCCCAATTATTTTCAGGGTTAATCATAGGCTCTATTCATATCTCTTCCTGTCCCATTCTCTCAGCAAGCTCTGCCCTACTAGGCTCCTCCAAAATTATCTTGGGTTGTCCTAGGCTGTCCCCAGTCAGCTGGGCTAATCCCACTCTATCACCAGGCGTGTAAATAATGTGAAGAACCTCACAGTGCCCCTCTGGTTGCTCTCTAGGTTTGTCATCATCTCCTTCCCTCTTCATGATCTTCACAGGTGCTCCTTACATGGGCTTTGTCTTCTTCGTCTTCAAAGCTGTGTATGGTTCTTGCTCCTCTTCCAAATACTTCAACTATTTCACTTCTACCCCGGCAACTCTGACTGAATAAATGCTTTTTAACATCCTTCAATTATTTGTTTTATGTGTCCCATCTGTGGGACATCCTGTCTCTGTCCACCTTGTCTATTTCCTCACAGTATTTTATATGTTATCATGTCTCCACTATCTGTCCTCAGTGTCTTGAGACTATTTAACTAATCTTCATCATGCGTGGACAATCTATGGCTCTGGGACCCAATTCTTGTTGCAAACGTTTGCACTTCTTTATTAAGTGACAGTGTGGGTTCAACTAGATTCATAACATACTCAGTATGGGCCAAACAATATGTGTTAATACAGAAGTCTTGAACAGTTCATAGAGAGGTATTGGAACTCTGTTCTTAGGTTTGCTTGAACAGCCCGTAATGCTGCAGCAAGTTATAAATAGTTGATGTATGCCTCCAGGAGATGTTAGCACATTATTATCACACCCCAAGATCACTTTTCCTTGATTGGGGGTTTTGCAGTCTTTGACCACCTAGACTATAACTATGTCTGGGGATTTTCTTTGCACTTCCCGATCTTCATGACTTTACATTTGTGAGGTTAGAATTCAATGAGCCCAGTTGCTGGACCAGGCGTGGCCTAAGTCCACGGAATCTCTCTGTAGTCTGCTTCTGATCCTCGACTGATTTAATTCTTCATCATTCTTCACATCATCCATAGAACAAGGACACATCTGAGTCTATCCCTTCCATAGTTAATAATATGTTCTTCTGTCAGCGACAGCTGCGGGTCCTGGGACTAGATCCCTGTGGAACCCCACTCGTCCATAGTGCCCTCTGACACCTCATCCTCGTGCATGATGTTCATTTGCATCCCTCATCAGATATTCTCTGATCCATTCTGCAAGGTGTAGCACCATGTTTACGTGTGCATGATCCATCAAACTTTTGCATTCAACCTCTTTTGAGAACTGTGGTCGAACACCTTCATGCAGTCAAAAGAAAAATGCAGTCCTATCCGCCCCTCTCCTCTCAATGTCACTTCTGTCATGTAATCATGAAACTCCAGTAGGTTTGTGAACAACAGGATTCTCCCTTCAGAAACAATTGCTGGACTGTCGTTGTGAAGCTTTGTGTCTTTCCACAAATTTTCCATAATCGCCTCATATGATCTTCTTCTATGGGCTTTTTGTGCTATGCCGTGTTGACTTTTGGGTCAGTGGTTTGTGCCCTCAATGTCTGTCTCCTTTACCTCTTAAAATTGGGACTACATTGCCATCTTCCATACCTCGGTAGTTACTTGGTTTCGGTAGTTGTGTTTGATTTGTTGGTGGCATACACATCATTCTCTGGGACCGCGGAGATGTTCTTGGTCACCGGCATGATATCAATTTTCCACACAACACCAAGCCTGCACCTCCTCCCCTCCACGGTTTAGTAGTATATTTCATCTGACACCATTACAATTATTACCTCTGTTCTTGATTTAAGATTCTTCTTATTATGCTCTGTGTCTTCTTCAAATCTCATATTGGAGCTCCTCTGCCACCTCTTGGTCAAGTTTCAGCGTGAACTCCACTTTCCTTTCTCCAAGCCTGATTAAACGTCGCCGAGCTGTTGTTTTCTCCTGATGTGAGCTGCTCACAACAGCTTCAGGTCAGACTTAAACTTACAGTGCTATGCCATTTTCGTAGTGTCATGAAACCATATTGTACCTGTTCATATTTGTTTCACTGGCTCTTCGCCTAATCTTCATTTTCCTGGGTCCAGCTGATATTCTGTACTTTTCCATTCTCTAGTGCATAGTTTTGCCTCCCTACACCTATAGGTGAACCAAGGACTCGTTCTGGTCTTTACGTGCTTCTGTTTCCTTAGGGAACAAAACCTCTCCTCTGCCTCCTTGCATTTACCATTATCTTACGAATCTTGTTTCTTTTGCTGGTTTCTCTTAATTCTCTCTTTTGCTGAACGTCTTCAGGAAGTTCTCTCATGCTGTGGTCCCTACTTTGGTTTGTTTTCCGTCTATTCTGCTCCCTCTTCACTTCTAACCCAACTCTTCTTAATCAAACACAGAACCGCAGTCACTGGCTCTCAAAACGGACACTCGTATGTGTGTCATCGATGTCCGAACTGCTCTAGGTGAATACTAGGTCCAGAGTCTTACAGCTGGATCATCTCACCTCTCTCTTGTAGTGTCTCTAAAACATGTTGATGCATGAGGTTTATAGTGCCACATCCATCATCTGGCTCTCAAATGATTCAGGACCCCATTGGGCTCCAGGGTTTTCACAATAATCTCAAATGTGATTAGAAATCCTTATAACTAATCATTGCTCTTCATAGTGAGCTCTTCTGTCCACACCAGCCAGAGTGTTAATCTCCTATTCACTTTGTTTTGCTCTCATTCTGTTATTATCTTGGCCTCAAGTGCAGTTTTGTAGTGGGTTGCTTCACTCGTGCCTATAAGCCCTCAGACTGGATTGGAAGTTCTTACTATGTAGTCGCTTTCCTTATCTCCATTCATTCTTTCACTTCCTCAAATCCCCACTGGTTCTTAAATGAGCAATTTGCTCCTCCATCCTTTCTGCTCCGCTATCTTCCTGATTTGATACATCCGATTGGAAAGGAGTGCATTGTTATCCACATCCAGGTGAATTTCGTTTTTCATGACTCACTATTATGTCATAGAATGTCTCTGATTCATTCTTCATACCCTCCTCACATGACTGAGATTTCATTATTCCTCCTGCATTTGTATACCAGAGAAACCCTTAGCTTCTTTTCTAAAAACCTAGAGGTCTGAGGGGGTGTGTTGGGGTTGGGAAAGTGGGAGACCTGTTAGGAAGTATGGGAGGTTGGTGTGAAGGTGGTGTTTGTAATGAGGTGGGTGGGGCATTGGGTATAGCATGTGTGCTTTGAGTTAGAATGTTTGGTTGTGGCGTGGGGTTTGTGGGTTTGGGGGACTTCTGTGAGTGATTCATAGAGGTTGTATTTAAGCTTCCTCCTGAGTCTGGTTCTCTTTCTGTCTTTCGTCTTCCTCTCACCAGTTTTACTTTTCTTCTCGTGTTTCTGTCACATAGTCGAGATACACCCTCCGTACTCTGACATGTCCTAGGTCTTGCTTTCTCCTGCAGGATCATATTTCGACAGATTCATGCGTGAAAAATCACTTTGACTGGCCAGATTCTTCCCTCTTTTTCAAAACCCCCTATTCTCCAGAAGAATTTGCCAGATGGATCATATCATCTTCTCCTAGTTAGCTTTCATGATACTTTCAATCCTTTTCTCCCTTGTCTTCTTGTATTAAGTTTCATCTTCCAGCTTCCTGGGGCCCATAAACAAAGGCCCCAGTCTCTCTCTCATTCTAGCACTGCCTATGTATCCCTGATTCGTTTTAGTTGCCTCCATTGCAGCTTTCCCTTTCTTCAATCTCTTTTCACTGTCTGTTGTCCCTGGGCTGACATTTGTTTTCCGCCTGTAGCTTTCCCTGTGCACTGCTTTGGTCTGTTAGGGCTTCTACGTATAAGCAGCTCTTCCTTTTCTACCTCCCCTCGATTGTTCCTGATGGCCCAGTCCTCTCTTTTTCTCAGGCTCCATGATGGTCTGATAGGGCATATGTGTCACAGTTTCACTCCTTCATTCTCTACAGTCCCATATTTAGCAAGCTGGTAAACAGTTTATGATGTCATATCCACAATTCTTTTTGGTTCTTTAGGTTGTTTCAGATTTTCAAGTTCCTCTTCCTAATCTCTGTATCTTAGCCTCCTGCTGTTGTGGCCCAGTTCTCCCACTTTGTGCTTTCTGCAACTATCCTCTACTCATTTTCATACTAAGCTCCTCTAGCTTCCTTCCCCATTCATATTCAAAGCTTTCCATGGGCTCTGCCACCCCATCTTCCTTCCTTAGACTCATCCTCCAGTCTCTTGGTTTTCCGTCCTGCTCCTCTGGCACCCAATTTTTAAATGCTACAGAGAGAAAAACTATATTGTTTTTCTTGATGACGATTTGGTGCCAGGTGTGATTGAGAAAAGCTGAGTGTTTGTGACAGTGACAATGGGGAGGAGAAACATGGAGACAGTCAGGAAATGGAAGAGGGTGGGGAGGAAAGAGAGGGAATATAAGGAGAGAGAGGAGGAGTGAGTATGTTATTAAGTAAATGTGTGTGTTGTAAGTGTGTAGTAGTGGTGTGGTAGTAATGGTGTGTGTGTTTGTCTGTTATTGTACTCACTCAAATTGCCCAAGAGGTAAATCAGGAGGCTGAGACAATTTTCCAAGGTGCACATGAACATAAATTTTCATCAGAAAGAGTCAGCTAAATTATTTCTAAGTGGATATGTAGATAAAACAATTAATTTAAATTTAGGTATTTTACAGAACATGCCAAGCAGAATCATCAAAAAGTGTCATCAAGATGTTTTCCTTCTAAATTTTTAATTTTTCTTTGGTTTCCAAACCAAGATGTGATGCATGATTTTCTAGTGGGTTGAGTTTCACCCATCCCCCTGTCATCTGTTTAAACATCTCTTCCAGAGCTGTGTTTATGATGTTTACAAATACGAGTGAGGATGCAGCCCTTACCTGGCCTGTCAATCTCAGCCTCATTTACCATTCAGTGCCAGAGATCCATGACCCAGTCTCCTGGGGAGTCTTCTCTGTCTCCTGTAACATATGATACCAGAAAGCTGTGAAAGTAGACACAGGTAGGCATAGCTGTCTCCCAGTAGGGATAAGATTCATGGATGTCCCAGAACCGTCATACTGTTGCCATGGATCAAGAGTACACACATGACCACCGAGCACAATTCTCGTCCAAATATCATAGGGGCTCCTCCGTGTGACTATTCAGAGCTCTTCCAGTAACATGTCTGCAAATTGACCTTCCAAAGTCGACAGGCAGGAAGCCAGCCCCACATCGTAGAAATGCAGTGGTCATCAGGTGTAAAGTATCTTTATAAGCTGTTTATTATGATTATGGTGTTTGTGTTATATTACCTATTGAAACTTTGCTCAAAAAAAAAACTTTTCAGATGCAAAGTCACATTTTAACAGAAATCTAAATTTTCATGAGTTACATTTCTCAGGAAAAATCTTAAAATTATAGAATTCTTTTGATAAATGTGATGAGGTGTGAGGGTGGTTGGCAAAAAATGAAGAGGGAATTTATTTTCAGTTGTAAATAGAATGAAAAGATAGGAAATCGTTAATTAATAAGATATGGAGACAAATCTGAATGTTAATTAATTAGGGCGAGATCATTGCAAGCCTGTTCCAGAAAACTTTTAGAGGAAATCATAAATACATTGGAGGGACTTATATCACTGGAGAGAGGAAGAGAAGTAAGTGATTCAAGGTTTTCCAGTCCACCTAAACACTATTAAGTGAGTTCAGTCTCCTGGTGTAAGCAATATCAAATTCTCTAGATTCATAAGTATCCAACCCAGGTAGACTTTTCAAATGGTGGTGGCCTGGGCACTTTAAGTGGTGACCAAACCAACCTGGCTCCCTGTCGAGGAGTCTCAGACCAATGTTTGCCGCCATGGGAGGAGGTACAAGTACCTCCTCGTCTTCTCAATGCCTAGCTGTCCTCCAGGCCTACAGCCATCATTCACCGCCACCGCGGGGCTCGGAGGAGACCTTCAGGCATAACCCAGGTGCCTATCCAGGTTCCCGCCACTGGGCTCCGAAAGGGTGGTAGCGGCTCTCGTAACAATAGAACCAGAATGTCAAGTTGCAAAGGGCAGCAAACATTCTGGGATCTTTTCGAGCCACACTCAAACTTTATACAAGGAGACCAAGAGCGCTGAGGAAAAAGCTCAAAGAATGCCCTCCGATGCGCAGTGAGTGTTGCTGCTGCCTCAACCATTTGCACTCCTCAAAGCAAAGGCATAAGTCTGAGACTTATGCTAGTAGCCAGAAGAGGTGCAGTAATTAAATAAATCATCATAAGTGGGCAGCAGCCACCCTAATAGAGTAAGGTCATGCTAATGAACAGGGCCAGTCTGCCACACAACAGCATTGAAATATATACAACAAGATTCCATTATGTAGATGTGATAGACAAGTCGAACAAGGCTTTTTGTACTGGACACAATAGAGTAGTACTTTTAAGGGTTTTCAGTCCGTTGGTTGTGATAGTTCAGTTCCTTAGCTTTAATCAGTCTAATACAGATGAATGAAGTAGAAGTGCAGTGAATAAAGACATCATAGATGGTTGGGAGTCACACTACTGAAGTTAAGGTCTTGCATAAGGGTTGCCATAGAAAATAATCATCAATATTAAGATTGTCTTACGTTATTTTACATTCATGGTGTCATTTGCAATGAGGACTGAGCAATGCTTACGGCTAGAGGATGACCGAGACACTGAACTTTTTCCATTTTCTATAATGTGAAACAAAGCTTATACTGGACAAATTTACCATGAGGAAGTCAAGGAGGTAATTTAAGATGGTGGGGTCACTTAAGCCTTGATAAAGGGTGTTCAGTTTTCTTAGCCTTGAAATAAACGATCCACTCACCCAGTTGAAGTTAGAACTCACGCAAGTCAATCCCAATGAACTAGACCTAGCCTTGATAATCAATTAAGTCCATTTCTTAGATCTATTTAAAATAGAGGCATAGAGACTGAGAGACACACTAGAGCGGAGGTTGCGGTGGATGAGGGCATCCAATCATAGATGGAGTGTGTGCGCCAATAGTAGAAATTAAATTGTTGCTTCCCCAAGTGTGGGCTAGAAGTTCATAAGATTCCAGTGGTGTTGCTGTTTTTCAGATAGAGTAAATTGCAATATTAATATAATACCTTTAAATAAGTTGATGAATAAACACATAGTACCTTGCTGTTATCTTTATTGACATTAATTTTTACCTGCATAGCTGACTTGCTCGAATTCTAATTCAAAGAGGCAACCTGTGTTGGATTGCGCTCGTGACGGTGTTTGCAATGCTTCCTCTTCTGGCTTTGGTGGATGCGCGGCAAGCATGATGATGTTACTGCTTCTGCAACTAGTGGATACCGCTCATGGCCGGTGATGTTTGCGGCTAGCTGCGAGCTGAGTGAGATGCCACGCAGCTCACTTGGCCAGTGATCACTTACCAGCACTGCAACCTAGTGGATAACTGTTCTGTCCTGTTGATACAGTGTTTACAACTTCACTGCAAAACTAGTGAGATACCGCCGCTCACTTACTATTGGGAGTGATGTTTACAACTGGCTGAAACTAGTGGATGCTGCTCCACTTATTGATGATGTTTCAGCTTATTTTGTTGTGGTGGATGTCAGCGGTGATGTTGCAAAACTGCTTTCACAACTAGGTAATCACCGCTCGCCTGTGATGATGCTTCTGGCCTGCCGCCAAACTGAGTGGGATACCGCTCACTTGCGATGATGCTTACCTGGCACTGCTGCGAAGCCTAAAAAATGCTCTGCACTCCATGTGATGATGCTCCACCAGCTACTTGCCCCAGCTGGTGGATGCCATGGCGGTGTACGCTGCCATGACTGGTGGATGCCGCGCTCTGCCTGAGCGATGATTTCTTCTGGAAAAGCTGCTGCAAGCTAAGATGGATACTGGCTCTCCTCTTGATGATGTTGCAAACTTGCTTGAAAGCTGAGTGGGATGCCGCTCAAACGCGTGATGATCATTTGCCGCCAGCCTGCGCCGCAGCCTAGTGGTTTGCCGCTCGCCGTGGTCTCACTAACTGCTGCCGAAACTGGAGTGGATGCCAGCACCACGCCTGTGATGAGTTACAACCGCAAACTGTTTTCCACCAACCTCAAGTGGGTCGCACGCTCATCATGGTGATGTTTCACAACAACTTGCGTCTGGTGGATACCAGCTCTCTTGTGATGTTTTTTAGCCTTGCGGCGCTGGTGGATACCGCTCCTTGTGATGATGTTTACAGCTGCTAGCTGGTGGTTTCTCCTGTGATGTTTACAGCTGCCTTCGTGGATACCGCTCACTTGTGATAATCTTTGGCTGCTGCAACTGGGTGATGCCAGCTCACTTGGTGGCATGGCTGCTTGCTGACTGGCGGTGGTGCTGGCTCTCTGCTTATGGATGATGCTTCACAACTCACTGCAATATGGCTACGCCGCTCACTTAGTGGTCTCCATGGCTTCGCTGCAGCCTGGTGGATACCACTCACTTGGCAGGTCAGTTCTTACAAGCATAGCTGCAAACTAGTGGATCCCTGCTCCTCCCTGTGATGATGTTTTCACAACTGCTTTGGCTGGTGTGGATACAGCTCATGGTGATGATGTTTGCTTCACTGCAAACCTAGTAGGTTACCGCTCACTTGATGATGCCTAACTGCTGCAAAACCTAGTGAGATGCCGCCTCACTTGTGATGGAGTTCCTTCTACAGCACTGCTGCAACTAAGAGTGGATGCCTGCCATCCTCAGTGATGATGTCTTTACCTGGCTTCATATGACCGTGGATATAACTCACTTGTGATGATGTTTGCCACAAACTGCTCACAAAACTGGTGGTTGCAACTCCAGCGCCATGATGATGCTTACAGCTTCACTGCAACCTGGTGGATGCCCAGCTCCGCTTATGATGATCTCCATCACGCAACCTCTGCTGCAACTAGTGGATACCGCTCACTTGTTGATGATGCTCCACCCAACTGCCAACTAGTGGATGCCGCTCACTTGTGATGATGCACTCCACAACTACTTTCAACTCCTTACTATACAATTATAATTTTATAACTCTCCATCTTCATGGCTTTATGCTAGATGAATGCTAAGTAAAATGAACACCTTGCTTCTAATGAGGCCTAATTTACCGCCTGAAAACCGTAATTGAGGGGGCTCAGGAAGTGAATACTTGTGAAATTATATTAATCTCTTCCACTGTTTCCCAAATATAAAGTTGATTCATGTAAAGCAAAAACAACAAACAAGACAAAAACACTGTGCAGATGAAAGGTTTATCAAAGGAATATGTTTACGTGATGTCCAGTTGTCAACCTGCTGGAATTGTATATTGTTAATTAAAAGAAAAGTTAATGTAACGATGGGAAAAAGATGACCTTGAGGAAGGTTGTGGGAGGAGGCTGTAAAAAATGATAAGTGGCGACAGAATATCTTTACAAAATAAAACATAACGAAATATATGTTTGTTGTTTGAGGTTTTGCCCAGAATTAATGCTATAGAGAAAGACGGATGACAGTGAAGAAGGCGCAGAGAGCTGGGTGTTCTCAGTTTGATTAGACAACATCATGTCATTAAGAAGGATGTTTTAGTACAGTAGGTAATATTATCTCAAATACTGAGATGGTTTTCTTCGTATTCGAACACAAATATGGACCAGATTTAGGTGAAGAAAGCAAAGGGATCCTAATTTGTCTTCATTATATAGAAGAGGAATTAGTGTAGTTGTGGCTGAGATAAATACTGTAAAAAAAATTGCAAGATTACTTTGTCATTAACAACTTGGAACAATTCTGTACCACGAAACATGTGCATATTAATAGGGATGGGAAGCATTTTTTCTGGGGAAAGTGACAGCATTCAGTTCATTTGGACAGGCTCGTTCTCTGGTTAGTAGGACGTTAGGCTGATGGAGGAGGATAAATGTGTGGGTGTGTGAGGTGAGAAGACTGAAAGTTTAACAGTGAAATGAGCAAAAATGCTTAGAGAAAATCTTAGAGAACATTTTAAGAAAAACAAGATAGCTCACAAAAAATATTTGGGAGATATAAAGATTAGGGTGAATCATAGAATTAGGAGAGGAGTGGAACAAAAGCTTCATAGTATCTATTATATAAAGGCATAGAAAGTTGAGAAAGAAATATAAAACAAACAAACTAAGACTAGTCACATGTTCCAGAACGCAAAGATGTGCTTGTAATAGCTAACACTTAAGTTCAGAGCTGAAGGTACAGGGACATTCCTGGCTGAATGCCCATCCATTCTTTTAACACATCGACCATCACCTACCCCACGTACGATGACGCCCAGAGAAGAATGAAAGTCCCATTCTTCATCATCAGAGCAAGGCTGTCTTGCCCAGGAATTAAATACTTATCACTGAATTTAAAATAACCCTCTTCAATCGCAAACATCTACCAACCTCTTTTTAGTACCGACCTCACTCGAGACTCAGGCCTCTTTTAAGGGCTCTGTGTTATAGTAAAAGGAACTATCAGTCTGAAAATTGGACCTCTGGTCTTGCCTGCCTCAAGACCAGACAATACCCCTCAATCACCTCCCTTTCCGTATTCCTTTTCCCTTTCCTCCTTCACTCCTCATCCCTCCAGCCTATTTTTTCCTTCAGTGCCCCTGCCTAGGAGCTTCCTCTCCACCAGGCTTTCTAAATTCACTAGAGTGGGGGAAAGTGCCATCGTCCCAATCCCATTCCATTAGAGAGTTCTCGGCGGTGTGTGTTGCAGTGGAATCTGGATCGCCTGGGGATGTCCAGTCTCGGTCTCCCAGGGTGATTTGTATGGTATCTTTCGGGAGACAGGTGCTCTCTGGAGGCCACCTTTCAGTTCGGGGTGGTAGCTAAACTGGTATATTTGCGGATATCATGCCCTCTCTGTCTGCCGAGGTGGCTCTGTGAATGAGGTCTGCTATCCCGGATTATGGTTTACCATGAAGGTGAGTCTCAACACTGAGTTCCATACAACATCTACTATTGCGGTCATTGAAGGTCCTCACCAGGGCATGGAGGAGTTGCCTTCAGTTCATCTGAATAAACACATAATGGTATAGTAGCGGTCCTTTTATTGACAACGTTTCAACCACGCGGTGCTTTGTCAGTCATGAACGATCCTGCCACCAGAAGAATGAGTAACATGAAGATAATAATAGGGAATTACGCAGTCCAGGTGGGGAGGGGAATGGCTGGGTCAGGAATTGGAGAAAGCTGCATGTGGGGTCTTCTCAGTAGTGTGATGGTTAAAAACATCAAATTGTGACTTAAAGGGACCTGCAGTGTGGGAATTTCTTGGGTTCTAGGTGGGATGGCAGTTGAAAAGTTTCAAACAGCAAGAAAATGGGGTTCAGCACAAAAATATTTGCTTAGAAGCCAAGATTTCGTTCTCAGTTGAAGTTGTTTACGGATATGCAGATGAGTGATGGAGTTCTAAGTTCAATGCAGTATTAAAGTGTTGTCTTCTCTGGCAGATCAGGTCTTCTTGCGTTTCCATATGATTGATTCGTGATTGTGTAAATTTTCAGTGTGCAAGAACTGAGGCATTTCAACACAAAAAGTACACACAACCATTTAATCAACTAGAGCACTCCGGACTCATCGCCAGAGAAGACGAGCACATAATGCCAAGAATCCTAGAATCATCACTCATCTGTATAATCCAACAGAAAAGCCAAGCCAGAACAAGCAGCTACCGCAAACGTGGCTGAGCCTATTGTAGAAGCTATTCAACGCTATCACCCTAGAACTCAAGAATGGTACACTGAAGAGTCCTTTAATGTCACACAATGTTTAACCTATCACACTACTATTAGACTGTCATATGTAAACTTTTCTCCACCATATTGTGGAAATTCCACCTGACCAACATTCTCCACGTGAGCTATTGCCACTATATCTATATATCTTCGTGTTACTCGATTTTCCAGATGGAATCTGTCTATGACTCAAATAAAGCCCACCACAACATCGACGAGAGAACATTAATCAACTCAGGATAAAACATTATCTTTGCTTATCTATGTTTGTTTTCTCCCGTGTGTCAGTATTTTATGCCATTATTTCCATTCCTCCTAAGGCTAATTTCCTCCACGTTCCCTCTTGCACTATTCTTTTTTTTATTTTATTTTATTTCATTCTTTCTTTTCTTATTTGAAACAAGAAGAATGCTCCTAACCATGGATGCCACATAATCGCCATGGAAGAACCTATCCCCAGACGCCGTGCGCCCGCACCAAGTTTTCTGACCCTACCATCGTTAATGGACGACTCTTCGGACGCTCGCTTCCTGTACCTCTTGCTGAATTGCAGACCAAATCACCTGCTTTTAAATACCAAGAAATTTGCTGGTTTTCAAATAAAGTCTATTTAGCATTTTATCTGACCAGCCAGTTCCGGCTTCACTCCCTCGATGGTGCGACAGTACTTTCGAATCAGCTCGCCGTCTCCGTCGAGGACCATACCGGGTCCACACACCCAAAACGACCAAGACCACCGCTGGCACGACGATTCGACATACCTTCTCGTTCGTCTCCAGAAACGACAGCTCGTCACGCTCCTTAAGCTCTCTGTTCAAACTACTTAATCGGACAAAGTTTTACTCTGGAGACAACTATAATACCTATCAACAGACCGTAGTATTGGTGAGCTCTGCTACGACATCATTGGTAAAGACATCTCGTTCCGCACTCTCCAAGATCAGCGCTCAGCATCATCACGGTCAGAATGCAATGAAACTCGCGTCTTTGTCTTCACCGCAACCATTGATACATATGCTCCTCATTGCATAATTGACAAACACCATTCCCTCAATTCTTGTTGTGGTTCTGTCATTTCTTCACCATTACAATCCAACAGAATTTCAGAACGTAGTGATGACTGCGCTAGAGCAAAAAGCGACTCAAAGAACTCCCCTATCCTCAAAGTTGACACTTTTGTCACTCCCTGCGCCAACAAGCGAAGACGTTATCCTTGCCAATATAGCTCGTTCTTAAACATTTTGAGGCTGCCGTGAACTACCACCTTCGAGGTTTTAATTGCCAGGTCAACGTTTACAAGTTCAGAAAAGTGACCCTACCGCCGCAACAGTGTAAAAGCATAGCTGCCGTTTTGTTCGTCCAGCGAAATCATGCCGCGAGTCCATGGCAGAATACCCAGTCTGTGAGTGCGCAGACGACCATACCAGTTCTTCTTCGCCACTCTACCTCCCTCTTGCATAACGTCGCGACACATCCGTGTACATTCTCGCCGTTGTCGGTTTGCCTGTGAATGAGCGAAATCCATTGTCTCCAAGAGGCGGAAGGCTTCTCATATGCTATGGCCGTCTCTCATCTACGCCTATTCTGGAATTGTTAAACGTCTTGCTTCTGAGTTCAACCTCCCAGGCTTCCTCTGTGGTCGCCTCCTCCTCAATCCGCCCCGTCTCGAATCCTTTTGATATTCTTGGCTCCAGGTCCCTACCTCGACCTCATCATCCGCTCCTTCCTTTACTCACTCACACAATTCTGAGTCTGCGTCCTCGTCCTTCACCTAACCTCAGCGCCTCCTTCTTCCTAATAAGCCCAGCAAAAATCCCTGCCATGGGTTCTTCGCCTCTGACTAGTTCCTATGCGATGTCATGAGTTCATCACTCCTCCTCATACACTTCCTTCATCCCTGTCCCCTCCACAAGGCCCAGCCCGACCGGTTCCTCTTCCTAGCTTTCCTCCCGCCTCTACTTTAGTACAGTCTATAGACTCCCGATCAATTGTCCTCCTTCCTTCCGATTTCCTAATGTAGTCCCATTCTGCATCTTTTCATTCCAGAAACACTGGGAAGCTATTGCAGGAATATGTTCTGGACCGATAAGTGGACCCTTTCACTCACCTGAGGTTCCACTGAGTCTGGAATCAACTAGCTGGCCTCCCCACAGTGGACTTACTTTCTAACCCTGGTCCATAAATTCCTCATCCCGCCTTACCATATAATCTTTCTCTCCATAATCAGTGGCTTCATTATGGTGGAATATCAGGGGCCTCCAGGGAGTAACCGAGGTGAGCTTCAGGTGTTCTCTCCTCAGTTTTTCCCTGTTGGGGTCTGTTACAGGAACCAGTC